>JACCGJ010001559.1:0-28231 GCA_013407085.1 Atriophallophorus winterbourni
ATCCACGTTGCAGAATAATTTGCGACAATTCCGTTCTTGAACTGTCTCGCACAAAATGATGACAGCTAGATACGAATAGGGTACATCAAATTTCACGGTTACGTTATTGATTTACACCCCGACGCGAAATCGCTGTTCTACGAGGTTGATCAATTTAGCAGCGACCCAGTAGATTTAAATAAGCGCATTCAGTAATTGGTTGTACAGTTGCATATTATGGATACCCTCAAGATTGCAAATGAATATCAACTGAACCGAGTTCAACATCCGCATTCGACAATGAAAACGTTTGCAAGTCACGGTTGGCTTGACTTATGTCAAAAGAGCCTCCGATGGAATAAGTATAATCTTGAATAACGCAGTTATACGGGTAATTTACAATAGAGGTCGCACGTTTCGGTACTCATTAAAACATCTCGGATATATGACATTAATAGTTTGTACTACGAATTGTCCACTAATGCAAATGTAAGTCTTGCCTGGAGTTTATGTTAGACCAACGTCTAGAGAACTGGGAAAAATAATAAACAATGAATTGAAAGTTAACACTACCGTTCCAATGAATATCAATCACTGATTCGGGATTCGAACTTGGCTGAACACGGCATGGATAGATGTTACTGAATGGATCTTGATACCATTGGACTGATAAGACGTGGTGTGAAAACTTATAGGAAAGATGCTAATTTGCATGCACACCACTCACACAGACCTCTAAGAGCAGTTGAAATAACGAAGGCCCGAGAATGCGGTCAGCAACCTGAACAAAAACGTTTTTAATCGTAAAACTATCATGTTTAAACCATCATGTTAATTTTGACCATATTAACTTCGCTATCATAGGCTTCGTACTGCATTTCGTTCAATTTTATAGGATAAATTCGCTGATATGTTGAAACAAACATTTATAGCGCCACTAAATCAAATTTATGGTATTAGATATTATTGACCATGTATTTCCTAAACGGCGCATATTATTGGAAAATCAAGGACAAAGGTTTCTCGTTAGCAGCGTAAACTTTGACATTTTATACGAGTACTCAGTGATTTTGTATTTAATCACCCCAAAACGCACACATTTAGCTTAACTTCATAAACTGGACGATTATATTGACGGACAATAT
The DNA here is from genome assembly GCA_013407085.1 of Atriophallophorus winterbourni. Taxonomy (NCBI): domain Eukaryota; kingdom Metazoa; phylum Platyhelminthes; class Trematoda; order Plagiorchiida; family Microphallidae; genus Atriophallophorus; species Atriophallophorus winterbourni. The sequence goes on from JACCGJ010001559.1 coordinate 1,125, forward strand.
GAGTAGTTTTAATTATGAACCATGTAAAAATATCTCCATATTATTCTGATTAGCTAACGCACGCAATGAAAATTTACATCAACTCGAAATTCCAGGTGATGAATATAATGACAGTGAGTTTTAACACGAACATTATTGTAGGAAATTATTTTGATGATCAATGCTGTCTATAAAGTGACTCGTGCTTCGCACTAATACTGCAAATGATTTTAATTGTGTTAAGTTTTCTGAAAATATTTTCAATTAATAGACCAGCGACTTTCATTACATGAAGCTCTCGAAATTCGTATTTATAATTACGCAATCATCGGCTGCTCGACTCATAAAAACACGAGGCGAGTTACAGGCTAAATGTGTCGCGTTTAACTTGAGATATTTCATTCATGAATCGTTGAATGCTTCTGGTTTCGGTTTATTTAGGACAATACAAAGCTTCACAATAGTCGCTTTCGATCAACTAACCATGATGCTAGTTAGCAGCGAAATGATGTGTGTTCGGAAAACATTTGCGTTTGAAGCCCAGATGAACTCCTAGTCTCTGCTGCTTAGTTTCGTTTTTACCTATACTTTGAATTGATTTATTCGAAAAGCTTTATTCGAAAACGGAAATTTCATATAAATCCACCTTATGTATTTATTGAATATGCAAAGTGAACAGAGTCATGACGACTACAGTTTTTCAGGTTGACAAAGATATTCATGATAGAAACGCGAGGTTGAATCGTATTTTTTTATTCACAGGATTGAGGCTAACTCGATAATAAATCTGTATTTATAAAGAAGAACAAATTAGAAGTGTTCCATAATTTCTTCAAAATTGTGGAACTGAAAATCCACGTTGCAAAATAATTTGCTAAAATTCCGTTCTTGAACTGTCTCGCACAAAATGATGACAGCAAGATACGAATAGAATACATCGAATTTCACGGTTTCGTTATTGATTTACACCCCGACGCAAAATCGCTGTTTTACGAGGTTGATTAATTTTGCAGCGATCCAGTAGATTTTAATAAGCGCATTTAGTATTTGATTGTACAGTTACATATTATGGATACCCTCAAGATTGCAAATGAATATCAACTGAACCGAGTTCAACATCCGCATTCGACAATGAAAACGTTTGCAAGTCACGGTTGGCTTGACTTATGTCAAAAGAGCCTCCGATGGAATAAGTAGAATCTTGAATAACGCAATTATACGGGTAATTTACAATAGAGGTCGCACGTTTCGGTACTTATTAAAACATCACGGAGATATGACAATAAAAGTTTGTACTACGAATTGTCCACTAACGCAAATGCAAGTTTTGCCTGAAGTTTATGTGAGACCAACGTCTAGAGAACTGGGAAAATGTATAAACAATGAATTGAAAAGTAACGCCACTAATCCAATGAATATCAATCACTGATTCGGGATTCGACCTTGACTGATCACTGCATGGATAGATGTTACTGAATGGATCTTGATAACATTGAACTGATAAGACGTGGTGTGAAAACGTATAGGAAAGATGCTTATTTGCATGCAAATCCATCACACGCCGACGTATAAAGCAGTTGAAATAAAAGAGGCTCGCGGAATGCGGTCAGCAACCTGAACATGAACTTTTTTAATCCTAAAACTATCATGTTTAAACAATTATGTTAATTTTGACCACATCAACTTTCCTATCGTAGGCTCCGTTCTGCATTTTGTCCGTTTATTGAATAAATTCGCTGATAAGTGGAAACAAACATTTACAGCGCCAATAAATCAAATTTATGGTATTAGTTTTTATTGGCCATGTATTTCCTAAACGGCGCATATTATTGAAAAATCAAGAACAAAAGTTTCTCGTTACCAGCTTCCTATTTCTACATTTTAGACCGAGTACTCAGTGATTTTGTATTTATTTTATTGACGGACAATTTGAGTATTTTTATTATGCTCTATATAGATATGACTTTTATATTCTTTTGATTAGCTTGAATTTAATGCACGCAACGCATATTTACATCGACTTCAAATTCCAGGTGATGAATATGATGACTGTGAGTTTTTATAATAAACATTAATTTGTGTACTTCCGACAGCAAATTATTGTGCAGTTCAATGCTGTCTATAAAGTGACACGTGAACCGCACTACTCAGATGTTTTTCTGTGCCTTCAATTTGCTGAAGACCGTGTGACATAATAGACCAGTGACTTTAATGGCAATAAGCGTTGAAATTAGTTTATTTTAATTTCGCAATATGCTCGTGTTCGAATTCTCAATTGAGCGTCCACGATGGGAGAAACCTTGTGCTCGAAATTATTAAAACGTATCACTTTATATCTTCTAGTATAGACCGTGTTTACTGACATTTGCTTACCATCCGCCAAATTCCAACAAAAATGTTTGCATAAATAAGCGAGATTTTCTAATTCGGAATCGTGTTTGGTCAACGTACAAGTCATTACTTTTGGTTGTTATTATTAATGTTTCTCAAGAGTTCATTATTACACAAATGCTTAAATGGCTAACTGACCAACGTAATATATCGTTTAAAAAACGCACAGCATTCTTAAAATTGTTTGAAATAGCTTTTTTGGACCTCTCAAGTCCAGCTCAATTCTTTAATAATTTTTACTGCACTATATATGTTTGCAAAATCATTCATCGTGAAGGTTAGCACCAAATTTTGCTTGATATCTGCGACTTACTTCTTGCCGGGACGCTTAGCAGTGAGCAAATATATAGTCTAAATTTGCTCTCTGATATCTTATGCTTATATTACCTACTTGACGATCAGTTATTATGACAGCAGTTCTAGAACAGGGATTACCTGGGCATATTTACTAACTAAACTGGCATGTTAAAATGAGACAGAGTCGAGTATTTATACGCCATTAAATAGCGAAATTGTGAAGATGTAGTATAGTTGGGTTATGTTTGAAGCGTCATGCGACGTACGCATGAATACAGATTCGGCCATCCGATTTAGCGCAATGCATTACTGGTAGCATTAATCTGGCTAATTTTTCATGCATCTTTGCTATATGCGAAGCCTGTTCAATGAAAAAAATTTATCTTCCTTTCTCAACATTCCGAAAATACATGCCACGAGAAAAATTTGCAGGTGACTCGGGTAAATCCAATGTCGAAGTTTGTGGAGTTCACTAGTGAAGGCCAAACTGTTCAAGTATGTTCGGAGTAGCAAGAACAAATTAATATGAAACAATCTTTAAAACCATGCACACAGTTTAGTCCTTGCTCCAGTAACACTTCAAAAAGCGTTTAGTGATACAGTGTAGGAAACCGTTTAGATCGAAGCATTGGCATCCGCTTGAACCTGTCCTCGTTAGTCGCACCGATAAGCAACGCGTTTCCTCAGAAGGACATATAAGAATGCGGACTGCTTTACATCCATTCTCTGCTTTGTGCAAATTTGCTGCTTCAACAGACTGGATATCACAGCGACAAATTGACTGGTAAGACATAGATCGATTTCAGTCGTATGAGCGAACTTCAAATTGAGGTGGAATTAGGCTATACAATGTTTTGCTCACATCCCGTCATCTACACCACATAAAATTGGACTAGCTAGAGTATTATTTATTGCTTTACTAGGAGTCACTCTGCAATATTGTATTTGACAAACGTGGTTCATTGTAACAACCGCATTCGTTGTACAAGTTGGCCTCCTTTGGTCGATATTAACCATGTATGTAAATCACAAGGCCATAATGGGTTCATGCTCCGCAACTTTGTGAATGCTTAGACAGTCCGATTAAGGAGTGACAAGCTCTTCCGCAGCGCTCACAGCGATTGACCAAACTCGGTCGATCGGCGTCAGTTGCACGCCGGCCCCGTGATTTCCCTTCAACAGCCAAGAGCAGTATATGCTCTTCACAAGCTTGGTAATAGCGCTTTAAACAGTTCCCCCAAAGTGAGCGGTTGAGATATGACATTTAAGGATAACTTTGTTTGGAAGGTATTATATTTTAAGCACCGAGAATTGAGTAGCACGTAATTCAGAAATTATGAAATCTCGTTCTATATCTGCATCAACTTAACGATTACCGAACGATGACGATGTATATTGAATGAAATATCGAAAGATTTAGGCAGCTCCATAAAGACAGTAAGATAATATATGGTATGCAATAAACGCATCGAAAATCGACGCGGAAATTGCATTAGGTGATAATTAATTGAATTCATTCAAAAACAGTCCCATGTGAGAAAGATCATACCGGATAAAATGTTACGATCTCGTGCCATCCGAGTAGATAGTAAACTCAAAACCACGGCTTGCTTAAGCGTTAAATTAAGCTCGCCAAATGTCCATAATCGAATTAGCTGGTGAGATTAATTGTGTAGGACAACTCGTAGCTGCAAAATAACTAGCAGAATTATTTTCAAACATTTGAACGTTTTCTCAACATTGCCCTATTTTTTGTACAATGTGTATTATCAGTGTATGAACGAAATCAACCAAAATGAGGTACGATCAGAGCAAACTGCTTCCAAGCTCACATCTTTCCAAGCTCTCCCGCATATATAGGTATGAAACATGCAAAATGTGTTCTAGGCAGGTGACAGTTTTCGGCTACTTTCTTGATGTTGAACTGTTTTTTTCCAGATATGATGTGGTTGTGTGTGGTTGTATGATGTGTTTCAGAATTTAGATAGTAAATATAGTGGTGTCGCTGATGGTTTGACCTTGTGCCGAGACGGACAATTCGTTGTAAATTAGTTTTATCAATGCCATTTCGCAGTCAATTGCTGTTAGGTTCGCAAGGAGTAAATATCATATAACGGTAGAGCAAATAATGTATGACAATGTTCAAGAAGCAGAACAGTGGCAACGTCCTGATATTTATTTATATAGGTGCTGCGCTTTCAGTATCAGCGATAAAAATATGCCGCTCAAATTAGAGGCACCATTATTGATTTTTGAAGAAGTCTTACATTATCTGGCCATAAATAACTCAGTAAAAATGTAGATCAACGGACAGCCGCTAGTTAAACTGACTCGAAACCTGACGCGATTTCTAGTTTAAATGCTCCGGGTTTAATTTTTGATATTTTACTTGTGAATCGTTAAAATCGTCTGGTTTTGTTCTATTTAGGATAACGCAAAATTTAACAAAATTCGTTTAACATGAACTAAGCATTATGACAGTTTGCAGCGGACTGTTCATGACACATTGGGTTTGTAGCCAAGTAAAACTACTAGCAACTGTCTCTTAATTTCGTCTTTACCTTTAATTTGAATTGATTTTTTTAGAGAAGATTTATTCGTAACGAAATTGATATTCGTCCACCTTATATCTATATTGAGTAATCCAAATGCACAGATTCATGAAGACCACGTGTATCAGATAGACACTGAGCTTCATGACCGATTCAACCTCACGTTGAATCAAATTTTCAAACAATAAATTGAACGTTAACTAGATGATAACAAGGCATTTATAAACATCTACAAATTGGAAGCGTTTCATAATTTCCTAAATAATTTGGAACTGAAAATCCAGGGTTCAATACACGTTGAGACAATTCCATTCTTCAAATATCTCGCGCAAAATGAAGCCGGTAAGAAATAAATTACGGTAGATCGTAAGTCACGGTTACGTTATTGATGTACGATCCGACGCATTCTGAAAGGATTTTCAATTCCGCAGAGAAATCGCTTTCTAAATGTTTGCGTACTTCTCTAACGATCCAGCGGATAAGAATAAGCGCATCTATTATTTGCTCGTCGAGTTGCATAATATGCATACCCACAAGAATTTAATTGAATATCAATTTGACCGAGTTCAACATCCGCAATCGAAAACGTTTCCAAGTCACGGTCACTCTGATTTTTGCCAAAAGTGCCTTCGATAGATTAAGTAGAACCTTGAGTAACGCAGGTATAAGGGTGACATTTAATAGAAGTCGCACATTGTGGTCAGTATTTTGAAACCAATAGTTTGTATTACGATTTGTCTGCAAAATCAAATGCAAGTTTTATCGGGTGTTTATATTACACCAACGTCTATAAAACTCGGGACTAGAATAAACAAACAGAGAAAAATAAATCAAAATGTAACCCCTCTGTTCCAATGAACATCAATCACTGATCCGGTATTCTGCCTTGGCTGAAGACGGTATGGATAGGTGTACAGTATGGATAATAATAATATGGAAGTTAAAGTGATGTTTGGATAATATGTTGTTTGTATTCGTGACTAATAATCCTTGCCATGCCCATCGAACTATTCACAAAGTTGATCACAACGGTCCAAAATGTAATCACTGAACTCGAGTTTTGCTCTTATTTGAGCTCATCGGCATTGCATATTCTCCGCTTCAGGGGTGGGATTCGAACCCCCCACCATCACAATTGTAGTCCTGCGCCCTTACAACCTGGGCTTTCGTCCACCGTTTAACCGATCGCAATTGAGCGTTTATGAACTGTTCTCCAGACTGACACATTTGAGTAGCTTTGTTAGCCAGACCAGTTTAAAAGGAGGCAGCAACATCTATTGTGATCGCCAAACCAAAAAGATCTCCGTGTCAGGTCTTCCCATCGGATACAGTGTAAGCTAACATCGATTAAACCTGATGTGACCATAAATTCTTGAATCTTGAATCTTGAATCTTGCATATGCGATGTTTGGTCAGTAAGCTGAACACCATATTTACTCACACATTTGTTCTGACAAAGGTTCCGTATAATAAGCCAAACGTTACAAAAATGTCTACTCTAACCCGCTGTATAATATTAATAAAAATAATAATAATAATATCTCGTTTATTCATTATATTCACATATTTCTATTTGTTAATATGCGGAAAGTAGAAGTGCATATCATTGGCGATAGATAATCCTGACAAAACAAACTTTCTTAATTTTTCAGAATCTTCATACGTTGCGATTTAATAGTTCGTTAAAATATATTGACATTCATATAAATCATGTATTCTCATAATATCGATTTTATTCTCAAAGTAATGGTATAAATTCTAATTGGTTTGGCGGCTTCCGCAATTCAATATCTGAATTGTGCTCCTTGGTATAAAGTTACTAAACTTTGCAAGACAATATACCTAAAGCTTCCACCATGAAACATCTGGTAACATTATAATTGTATACTACCGTTTAACAGCGTTCATACATATAACAAGGATACTTGAATACAGATTCAAAAAACGATTCCTGATCAAGCATTCCAGGCGCTTATAAACGACCAGTATATTGTGGTGCTCATATACCAACTAACACATCATAAACTGTTTCTGGCTGTTCTTCATCATCTCATGGAGACAGCAAGATCAGTTTTAGTGAGCCAAGAATCAGAGGTGAAGTTGTAAACCAAGATATACATGTATGGCACTAATGTATAGGGTTCTCGTAAAGAACCACAATTTTGAAACACAGATTCACATAATGAATATTGTTCAAACGCTGGATGCAATAATGGATTAACAATGTAATGTGTTGCTCACATTCTTCTCACTTACACACTTAAGTCGCATTGAATAACTTTGTGATTCTGCGCATGTCGATCCTGATCTCACTATCCCTACCTGATGAGTGCAAACGGCACGGAAACGGTCGTGGAGGTGTGTGTGACAAAAAAGCATCCAAATGAATATTTTGTGATTCTGTATTTGAACATCGTGGTATTTTGTAATAGGCCTATACAACAGTGACATACAAGTATAACTTGGCTTACTACTTCACCACTGCTTCATGACTCACTGAACCTGATCTTACTGTTTCTACCTACTGACGACAAACAACCAGAAACCGGTTGTAAGTTGTGATCAACAAAATATATTCTGGTCACATTGTAAGCAACTACATTGCGTAACGTTCACCACAGCGTTCATGGCGAAATATCGTAAAGCTAGACTATTTTTGTGTTCGAGGTTCAGGTTCTCGATTATATTGTATGTCTATTATATTGTAATGTGCTCAATAAACAAAAAATCTAACCAGCATCAGGTTTGTAGTTTCGTGTCACGACACCTAAGCGCCAATTCTCTAAAACATATGCTTCAGACTTTTCAACAACAGCATCTTAGACGATTGGTAAAAAATTCAGCGTCAGAAACACCGTTGTTAAAGGCTTGAATCACAAAGTGATAACATTACTGGAGAGTATAGCACTAAAGTGCATCGCCACACAAAGAAAACGATGCGCCCATTCAAACCTAGTTATAGTCTCTAAGCTGTTAACACCACCTGGATAATCGAAATAACATATTCAAACTTCAAGTGTAGTGCCATAATCTATCCAGTGTAAGCCGACTTTCGCGAAAACATCGTGTACGGGTATGTGGCAAGTATTACAGAATCGTGGTTACACCTATGCAAATTTAAATTTGCCGTATGCATAAATTATTTTGGATTCAACGTTGGTGGAATTCGCTTTAGATACAGGCCACAACGTTGATCTATACACTGTGGAACCACTGAGACAGTATGGCGAAGGCCTACAAGTGGTTCGTTCGAAATTGTCAAGAAATGTCTACTGACGTTTAATAAGGTGGATAGGGTGAAAATCTCAAAAATCTAGCTCACAGCACAGATACGAATGTAAACAGTTCATATTGATCGTATCGTTAATAGTTGAATAAATTTATCGCTTCCGTCAACCGCATTAAATATGTATTTTTTTCGCATGTGACCGTGTTTACTTGAGTTTGATTGATGCGTATACCCCTAAGGTTTAACATCGGCTTTTTGCGCTAAGCTATAATTATAAGTAGCTAGTCAACTGCTACTTAGTCATGTTCCCTACCCTGACCATCACGCTTGGTCTGACAAAACATGCATCAGAAGATAAACGTTACTTGAAACCTGCCGATTGCCAAAATAATTTCATCTAGTTTAGAAACACTATTTTATTCTCATAACTCCATTAGAAGTTTACTTTGGTAATTACTTTTCCTTTTTGCTTCTAGTTAACTGCTGGTTTTAAGTTATTGAGTTTTGACAAAATGGTTAGAAATGAGTAACGACAGCAAGTTACCATCGGATCGATACTTTCAGGTGAATCAGAGCAAGCGAGAAGAACCAAACACGACAAGTGTACTAAAACGATTTTGATTTGTTGATATTTTTGACCTTTGCAGCACATTAGTCACAGATTTAGTTGATACTATATTTGACCTTCCGTGTGTATATATCGGCGAACAGTGAAAAGCTATGAAAGTTAATCGATAAATTTCATTTTCTTGCGGAGAATTTACTTTCAATTTTCTTGGAATTTTTTCTGGACAATAATCTGCTTCATGAAAACAAGGTTTGCGTTTATTCATTGAGAGCTTTTTGAAAGCGTTTCGCTTCTGACACAATTATCGTCAGATCAAGGGTGTCAGTGCGAATAGATTCTCAGAAATTATAAATCTTTATTGTGAAAATGTACTAAGCTCAACAAATACCACTGGATGATGCAGATAAAACGAATACCCCTCCAAGACTTTTAAGGAATGTCACAGGGTGTGATTCGTCATTAATTCATCGAGCTTTGTAGCGAGAATCACAGCCGATTCAGAGCGTATGCTTTCGTCGGGCTTGGTGTTATATGCTAAACAGAGGAAAAATTAGGCATATATCTAATTAGGAATGATTGATGATTAAATCCATTGGGTTTTTTAACAGTTCGAGGGGATGATTTTCCGTGTGATTAATTGTACACTGAAAATCATCTCAGTAAACATAAACCTAGCCAATCCTAAGTTACTCAGACATAATCGACGGATAAATCCATCTGCTTGTGCTGTTTTTTATCTTTTTTGTGAGGCAAGCGCAATGCAATTGAAAATCAATCACTGATTCGAGAATCAGCTCCAGTTAGTTAAGTTAGGGACAAAATTCACAGCCTTATATTTTGTTAATATGTAACCGATAAGTCGAGGTTTGTAACTTCATACGGAATGAGAAGGATGAAATTACAAAGGCTGGTTTAGAATGTTGTCAACATGTACGTGAGACTTATTTATCAACAATCCGACAGCCGGTTTGCAGCGGATAAGAATAAACCTTCCATGACATCAAGTGTAAAACTCCGGTTAGGCAAGCTTGTTGACGCTGATCAAACTTTCACACACTAATGGATTATGTGATTGCACAGCATGCACGAGTTTGTAACAATTGATCTTAATCTCGTCAGTCTGAATTAGGATTGACGGTTCAATTGCAATTTGAATCCGATCACTAGGGATTTTAAATCCCGTGATGTAAAGAAGCTATTCTAATAAGCAAATGGTTAACAAAATCTGCTCGGCCAAATGTTCAAAACACTGAATTCCCTGAACATCTATGTTTATCAACTTCGTCCTACGCTTATGAACCACCCTATCGACCGAACGTGACCAATCAAGGGTGCTACGCAACGCGATAGGCTTGTAAACGTGCCCCGTCATACCCAGACTTTGTATTTTGCCGTCTATTGGCAAAATGATGCACTAGAATTTGGTGCATTGCGCGGTTGTTATTATTTTATTTCGCTATCACTCACCGCGAGTCGGAACGATAGCTAAATTTCACTATAGCACATTGTTTGATATAAATACGATCAATTGCATATATAGGAATGCTCATTGTTTAACCAACAAATTCGTTTAAATATGCGAGCTTTGTGAATGAATTTTCCCTGATTTTGTTGCAGTTACAGAAACATAGTTCAAGTCCTACATGACTGACGCTGAGATTTTTGTTCAGAAATTGTCACTATTCCGTCGCGGTCGCTTGAGATCCGGCGGTGGAATTGCAGTCTACTTTTATGAAAATTTAGTGCAGTGTAACGGAATAGATCACCTTGACCCTATCCTTCGTGATACGATGTGATGTTTAGTTATCCTAGTCAATGGGGATGAATGTGCGATCAGCATCATTAATAATAAACTAATCGCATTTTTGGAATACATAAAATGCTGTCAGATTATGAATTGCTGATTTTGGGCGATTTTAATCTCCAGCATCTGCCTTCTGCTTTCCGGAGTAGATCATAGAATTGGTTAGCTATAAATAGAGAATATTTTGTAACTCATGATAATCTTGATACGGCAGAAACACGGAAGTGATTCTGTCTGATACGAAATCACGTCTGTACAAGATATTAAATGAGCGATCCAGCATCAAACCGGAGGTATTCACCGTACAAACCCTAATAAATTAACTCACTCTGCCCAAGATACCGCCTATTATTTAGCAACATCTTACTTTTTGTTAATCTCAAACGTTGCATTCCATATTAAGTTTTACCCAATTCGACTCGTTTTAAACTAATGAATGGAATGATACTCAATGAATATATGGTTGGCCGGATATTTGTAAACTAAACAAGAAGAAGACCTAATGCAGGGATGAAAACTCCTAATTAGAAAGATGATAACAGTTCAGACACAACAAACTATAGAACGTGAACGCTACTTCGGGTGATATCCAAATTAATGGAACGCATTGTTACTGCGCGCAGCAGAGAACATTTTGAAAACCAAAATATTTTGACTGTAGCACAGCACGGTTTTGGAAGCAACCGTAGCTGTTTATTTAACCTTCATACAACGTTTGAGGAAAGTGCCAAGGCGATAGACGAAGGGGAGTATCTACATGGTTGCTGCATCCATATTTCCCAAGCTTCCGATAGAGTCAGCTATGACATTTTATAAAACATATCGAAACTTTCGGAATAACGGAAATGCTGCTGAAGTGAATATTTGACTGTCTTACTGATAGACTTGTCCATTTTTATAGTTTGCTTACATCAGACACAGAAAACGCAGCCAAAAACTCCGTTTTATTGAAACATGATACTTACATTTTTTATGGTAAACCTGTTGGGCAATGTGCTTTATATCTTATATCGCCGGCGCATATCAATTTTCGCTTATCTTACAACCAAGATCAAGGTTACGAAAATAGCGAGCTTCATTAACTTCCTTAACTGCAAAAGTAATCAAACAACTATCGCTGTTGAATGGTCACATCAACCTATTATTCGTGCAAGGGTATTAAATACTGCAATAATATGATTATAGAAAAATCGACGAGAAAAGTGTATTTTAAAAAAGTTCAACTGTAACAAGCAATATGATTTCCGTTGTATCCAAACTGAGGGAAACGCAAACTAACACGAGGAGACTATGTCAATTTAACTTGCGAAGATTTATACACACGCCGCCGTTTTTATTCAATAACTTTGTGCTAGAATTCGAACGCACATCTGAGCATACGAAGACATGAACTGACGAACACGTTTTCAAATGCTCCGTGGAAATCGCAGCTTGTAATGCGTAAAGTTTGACAAGTTTGAGCATACGTTTTCCTGACGACAGTAGCCATCAAAGTTTTCTTCGGGGCACGTTCAATTAAACAGATTGTTTGGGCCAACCTTATCCACATTTGGCTTACACGTCTAACTTGTTTACGATTTTTTCAATGATTTAATGCGTGCGATTCCTGATCGTATTGTCTACAGTTGAAAAATGTAAACAGCACGAAAAGGGTGGTGGGGTGTATGTGATGGGAATGCATGCAAATGAGAAACTTGACTGCTAGAATAACCATTTATAGAACGGAATATTACTGTTGCATAGGGTTCGTACTGCGAAACACGATATTCAAACAAAGAGTCACATAGTGATTCGTGGTCAAGCAGTCAAGGGGAATATGGCTGACCAAAATAATGTGTTGCTCACATCCCCCGAAATTACACTCTACTAAAGGTATCGGGCTGTACGAAACCTAGGCAACAGTGGCATTCAAGTATAACCTTGTTTACCATTTAGCCACTGATTCAAGGCTCACTGAACCAAATCTTACTGCCTCCACATGATGACGGCAAATATCCAATAACCGGTAGTGCAGTGTAATTTCGGGGGGATGTGAGCAACACATTACCTTGGTCATCCATAAGCATCTTGAGTGCTTAAAAACGGATCACTATGTGATTCTGTGTTTGAACATATTGGTTCGTTGTACGAACCCCATGTAACAATGGCATTCAAGTATAACCTTGTTTACCATTTATCCACTGTTTCAAGGCTCACTGAACCTTAATTTATTGCCTCCAAATGGTGAAGGCAAACAGCTAGTAAACGGTAGTGAAATGTAATTTCCAGGGATGTGGGGAACACAATACTTTATATATTACTGTGTTGCGACATATTCAAGAATGTAAAACTGGGAGGTTGACTGAATAAATTTTTCAGGATAAACTAAGTGCATCCCTACAAGACAATTGTTTGAAGGATTGCGCTTGAAACTGGATGTTGCGATGTTGGTTCATACAACTCGAACATAAAATACACAAGTTCAAAATGAGCCAGAAATGCACTATTTCACAAGCACGGAAAAATTCATTACGAATTCAAAAAAATATTTCGCTTCATAACGAATAGCGTGACACCTGGGAGCATTATAAAAAATCAGATCTGCAGGGCAATGTACCGGCATTTCGGGATCACTTTTGGCTTAAAGACAAATCTCAATTTTAGCTAAAATGTAAATGCTGATAATAATTTAAGTGACACCGTTTCTGATACTCATTGCCCTTCTGTATTTCACTGAGATTTCATATTGCGAGCATATAGCAGTATCACCTGTACGATCATTTGGAAATAACATGCAGTTGAGGAAAGACAGTTTGACAATTTGAAAAAGCAACAGAACTTAAATCGGGGCAAGTCGTAAACATTGAAATCCCGACGGAAAAATGCAACAAATATAAGAACGTAGCATACCACTCCATTATCAACATGTTTTTTTAAAATTAAACAATAATGCTGATCTCATTTACATTGCACTGCAAGTGTGCCAGAAACATGGATTCATGTACACAAATTAGCTACATGATCGCAAATCGTTAATGTCGGTACACTTGGAAAATATAGGACCATAATTGAATTCGAATGTAAAAGAAACGCATGGAATACAGATCGAACCTCTATGACGGTCATAGATTCGACTAATTGATAAAAGTTTTCAAAGACGGAAAGTAGACTTATTTAAAAAGCGGCTATACATGTATAAGAGAGATGGCTGTTCATTGGACCATGCAATCTAAAGTGCCATCAAGATTGTCGGCGTATCGATCGGTCAAACACTGCCGAAGTTCGGAAATCGTTTTTCTGGCTTCCGTAACCGAGGAAATGAAAAGATCCACGTCGACGTCTGTCAAACCTTGGATTAGGAGGAAGTGGCGAAATTGGACAGAAAACAACGAATAAAGCAATAATAAGAAAGTGTGATATCTTGAAGCAGATTCTGAATATACTTAATCTAATGGCATGAAAAACACTAAAGGTCACAAAATCTAACTAAATGTTTTGATACAAGTAAGCTAATAATTCCTAACAGGTGCTCAAAGTATCCGAAACGCTACTTAAAGGCAAGCAATCAACGCTTGACTTGGTTTGCTTTCAAAGTTTAGCATCATCCACAAAGGTCATTGATGTACAATAAAAAGAGAACCGTAACAAGTTCCGAACCATGCGGGGCACGGCTAATGGCTTCGATGTCACTAGACATCACACCATTGATACCTACTGTTGCCTCGCAATCAAAGAGGTAATAATTTATCCAGCCTCATGCATCTTTCTCAAGACCATTACATGTCTCACGTGGGCAAACGCCTTCAAGATGTCCAAATAACTCGCATGCACGCAACCATGGTTATCTACTTGCTCTGCCCAGTCGTTCATTGTCTCCTTCAGGAAAGTCAAGCAAGAACGGGACTTCTGACATTCATATTCATCCTAGACAACACTGTCTGGGTTCGGAGATGATTCACGATCCTCACGCATACGATCCGTTGCATAACATTTGAGATCATGGGAAGGTGTGGAACAGGGCAGTAAAGTGTACAATTTTAACAACCGTCACCTTTTTAGATTGGTCGCTAGAAAATATCAACCTGACATCACTTTCGCAAATTGCGGAATCGAATTACAAATCCCATCGAAGAGGATGCACGATATCACACCGTTCAGATCGTACTAAGAATCTTTCATCGAATGGTTAATCACACGACGAATCTTAAACCCTGTGTTTTTCCGATCATGTCTGATTACGAATTAACTGATTCTGCACTGGAAACTGCTAACGATCTAGTCAGTTCTAATCCACGAGTTTTCATCCGCAAAACCTGTATTGAAATTTTATTTCGCACACCTTTTTTTCCAAATTACAATATTATACACTCATGAGGATTATTGGTGAATGAGTTTCAGATGAATTGTAAGTGCGGGGGATGTAAACATCACAATATATTGAACGTTTCTAGGCATCTTTCTAACAGTCGAACTATGTTGAGAAATACAGTGGACAAAAGTGTATGTTTCCCATACTAAACATCATTAATTGTTCAGGCTTCATCGCTTTGAACCATGCTAGCGCTGGAATAAACAAATTCAGATGATCCTGGTTTGAATACAATACGGTTAGTTGCACGATACCTAGGCGACAGTGGTTGCAACGTCAAGCATTGTTTTAATCTGACCCCAAGGTAAGAAGTTGATAGAGAAGATTTTAAAGTAATTAGTGGTCGCTAAGTGCGACGCGTGTGCGCAGAAAATAGTGAGTAAATTTTTTTTTAACATGATGAGTATACATCATCTTTTCAGTGTATGGTCTACTTATGAGTAATACACGTTTCATTTTCGCCATTCATAAATAGTTCGATCGTTAGAATGGTTAGCAACCATGTTCAGTGAAGCGTCCGCTTTTCAAGTGAAGGGGCAATACAAGAATAATCTCGGTCGCGCATTTGTAAAAATTTCCTTGTTCTTTTTTGCCACAATAACCAGACGTTAAGTAGTTGCCAAACGTTTACGATAAATTCCAATGATGGCCTATCAAGCGCGTGAAACTATATAATATCTGAATGACTTTAACCTGCTACTAGAATCTCTTCCACATACAATAGCGGTCGGACTAGTTTAGGATACAGGTTCTGATCATCGCTAGCCGCTTAAGTTAATGCTGTCGATAAATCGAGTTTTGTAATGGGAAAGCGATATCAAATCTGAGTGAATTGGGATTCGGTAGCACAGCTTCCCAACGTTTGAGGGATAAATATAAGGCGGAACCCCATTTAAACTTGTTGACGCCTGCAGGAAAAGTTACTAAGGATAAGGGGTCTGATTATGTGTAAATAGACTTCGACCTAATGATGGGTGCATGCATGAAATCACAATCGTGGAGTCAAGAGAAATGCGCTGCAGTGTACTAAAGACTAGATGAACGACCAGACGATAGTTCCATGGTGATGGAGCAGAGTGTTATCGCCTGTCGCTCTTTATCCAGCGATTAAGTTGGCATGGTGTCTTCACCGTAGAACATCGGATTTACACAGCTTCATATCAGAGTTAATTTGAGATTAATTGACTTTTCCGCTTCGCTACTGTTTCATCATATGTTCAGGCAGAAGATTTTCAGAAACAACTATGTTAACTGGCAACATGGATAGTGATTTAAACCCAAAGCATGGTTGATCGAGTTGGTAAACAATAGTACCAATTTCAGGGTTACTGAAAAACAGAGTAATAATGTTGTCTAATCTAAAGAAACTCACTATTCATCGTAATATCTCCGAGACCTAATTCAACGGAAGATTCTGCACCAAATAACTGTTTTAATTGCAGTTGTATCTGATCCAGTATTTTCCCATCAGCGATCCGATTCATATGCTGAGCTGTATCAACAAGAAATTCAACCGCTTGCTTTAAATCATAATGAACTTGAAGTTGTTTCTCACCTGCAGTAGATAGTAGAACTTCCAACGATTCAGATAACTCAGCAGCCAGCATTCAGAGATGTGTACTATCAATCACTGCACGAAGAGTAATGTATAAACACACAATACGTTGTACAAAAATAAAAACCTCATACAATACAACTCGAAGTGTTTCTAAGCTGGCGTGCGTTTTTAAACAATGTTGCTACACGCAAGGTGTTAAGCATTCCCCCGATGACTGCAAACAATTTTTGAGATTGATGTCTGATGACGTAGTGTCACATGCTTTGGCTTTTAGATGAACTATAATATCATTTACGCATGTCAAACTGACATTAGCATTGTTTGTATTGTGAAGCCTCTATTTTAAAAGATTCGTACCACCAACCTATTCAATTACATAAGCACCATGTACAAGGTAATGCAATCATGTCAAACGTTATTCATTTGACAACACAAGTAACTGACTCACGTTGCATAACCCTACGTTCGTCTAAGAAATGCATGCAGAAACGACAAAATCTAACGATACCGAATTAAAGATAACTTTAGCATAGTCCTGAGGGAGAAGAGTAGCACCTGGTATATTTAGTACTTTGATAGTTATTAGCGCCTTTACTGTTTATTTCCATAATGTAATCAATAACAACAGTAAATAGAAAATGGAGAAGTCGGGGAAACTTGATAGACGACACTTGGGGTTAGAAATATTGGAAAAGACGGGGTTAGACCATTAACCATGGTCGAAAATTCTCATTTGCATGGCGTTTCATGAATCACACAAGGTTGAGCGCTGTTTTAACTCTTTATTTATGAAGAGTAGGATCAGTATCCACATGCGTTTGAAGCACTGGGAGATTGTTGAGCACCTTGTGCTTGTATACCACTGTATGATATGGCTGGTGTGGTCAACCTTTTCATCAACACGAGCCCAAGATTATGCTGACATTGTTAAACTAAATTAACGTAAAAGCTCCAGTTAGTGTTGTTTGCACCCATCAGGAAAGGGTAGTTGGACCAGAATCAGTTTGCCCTGTCTGCCACTGAATGATAAGGCTGGTACGAAAAACCTGTTTCATCGCACGACCCCACACATATGTCGACAGTGTTTCAACCCATAACAATAAACGAAAATCATACTTGAATGCATTTTCATCACATTCAAAAACCTAGACCTGTTTCGTGCTGTTTGCTGTCATCAAAAAAGTATAGTTGGGTCAGGATCCTCTTGCGTATGAAACATTAAAAGAATGGTAATCAATTTGTGGATGTATGTCACCGCAGGAGTTGGCTGATATGACCAACTATTATTTAACAATTTTCAAACCCATGACCATGAACGAAAGAGATGTTTTAAATGCACTTTCATCGAACATACAAACACACGCCTGGTTTCGTCCCGTTTGTCCTCATCAGTTATCGATAATATGATCAGGATCCACATGCAAATTGAAACTAAGGACATATGGTGAACAAGTTGTGCATTTATGTCACAGATGGATATGGTTGGTATGACCTACCTGTTTATTCACATGAGCACACACTTATGTAAAAAGAGTGTAAACCTATGACCATAAAAGAAAAATCTCACCTGCATGCATTTCCATCACAACCCACAACTGGTTTCGTGCAGTTTGCAATAATCAGTTACAGACAGCACGATCACTATCCGCATGCGACTGAAACAATTTAGGAGTCTTAAAACAAATTTTGTGTGTATGCCACTGTTGGATAAGGCTGGTGCGATCAAACTGTTAAATCACATTTGTCAACACTTATGTAGACGGGCTCTAAACCCATGACCATGAACGAAGATTCTAATTTGCATGCATTTTCATCAAGCACGCACACCCCATGACCAAATACGTGTGGTTTGCAGTCATCATGTCTTGTCAGTAGGATCAGGATCAGCATGCGATTGAAACAGTGGAAGAATGAAAAACAAAATTTCCGAGTATGCCACTGTTGGATAATGCTGATAAGACCAACATATTTAATCAAAATTAGATCACACTTATTTAGACGGACTTTAAACCGATGACCATGAAATGAAATGCATCTTTGCATTGATTTTCTTCACGTACACAACGCGACAGGTTTTCTTGCTGTTACATTCATTAGAAATGGACAGTTGAATCAGGACACACGCTTTTGAAATTGTGGAATAATAGTAAACAAGTTTTGCTTGTATGCCAATGTTGGATAAGGTTGGTACGACCATCCCGTTATATAACATGAGTCAAAATTTAAGTAGACAGTATTCGAACCCATGACCATCAGACACAATCCGCACGACCGGAATCGTCCTGTTTGCACTCATCAGGTCTGGACAGTATGATCATTATCAGCATGAAATATTGGCAGAAATGGTATCAAAATTTGCCTTTACGACACTGTTGGACAAGGCTGATACAACCAACCTGTTTAATCACATCCGACTTAATTATGTAGACAGGATTTAAACCCATCACCAGAAAATTGAAAAAAACGCGTTGGCATACATTTTCATCACAAACTGAAACCCGGACCGGATTTGTGCTGTTTGAATTGATCGGGTTGTGAAAGTAGTATCATGAAGCACATGCGATTGAAACAGTAGAAGAATAATAAACAATTTTTACAAGATGGATAAGACTGGTTCGAGGAACCAGTTGAATCACATGAGCCCACAATTACGCTGACAGGCTTTAAACCCATTATCGTGAAAGAAAAGGCTCATATTAATGCATTTCCATCACGACCGGTTTTCCTGCTGTTTGAACTTTTCAAAGAGGGTCAGTAGGATTACGATCCACCTACGATTGAAACATTGGAACAATGGCAATTAATGTTCCCCTTTATGACAGTTTTAGATAAAAGTGATTCAACTAACCTTTATAATCACATGAGCCCACAGTTATTTGGAGAATGTTTAAACCCATGATCTTGAAAGTAAAAGCTCATTTGCATTCATTTCCATTACATACATACACGAAGACCGGATTCGTGCTGTTGGCACTAATCAGGTTGTGACAGTGGGATCAAGATACAAAAGCTATTGAATTTAGTGGAAGAAGGGTAAATAATTTTTCCTTTTATGCCAATGTTGGTTAAGAGGTGTATGACGAACATTTTTATAACTTGAGCCCTCACATGTGTAGACTTGGTATAAATTTACGACCATGAACGATTTGCATGCAATTACATCTCACAAGCAACCCACGGCCGGCTGCGTGTTGTAGCAACTCATCAAGCTAAGACATTATGATAATGACCCACATACGCTCATATCATAAGAAAAATAGTAAACAATGTGTGGCCGTATGCCACTGTTGAATATGTTTGTTTCGTCTAACCTGTGGAATCCCATGAGCCCACACATATGCAGACAGGCACGGAAACCATGAACATGAAAGAAGAAGCTCATTTGAATACGTTCCCATCACACGCAACCCACGACCGGTTTCGTGGTGTTTGCACTCATCAAGTATGAATAATTAGATCGGTATCGCATGCGTTTGAAACTTAGGACGAATGGTAAAAAAGAATTGCTCGTATGACACTGTTGGATAAGTCATTTTCGTGTAACATGTTTATTGGCATCAGACAAACTTTATGTAGACTGGGTTTAAACCCATGTCCTGAAAGCAGAAGCTCATTTGCTTTGCATTTCCATCACACTCGCAACACAGGACCTGTTTCGTGCTGTTTGCACTCATCAGGTTGGATAGTATGATCAAGAATCGCATGCGATGACAACAGTGGAAGAATGATAAACAAGTTGTGCTGGTTAACCACTGTTGGATAAGGGCAATACATCCAACATTTGTAATCACTTGAGACCACACTTATGTAGACAGGGCTTAAACCAATGAACATAAAAAAAATCTCTAGTACATAAATTTCCATTACACAAACGCAACCCACCAAAGGAATCGTGCTGCTAGCTCTCATTAAGTTTTGAGAGTAGCATCATGAATCGCATGTGATTGAAACAGTGGAAGAATGTTTAACAGGTTTTGCGTGTATGCAACTGTTTTATTAGTCTGATACGAGCAACCAGTTTATTCACATGAGCCTACATTTATGTAAACATGTTGTAAGCCCATGTACATGAAAGAAAAATCTCATTTGATTGCATTCCCGTCAAACACGCAACCCATGACCGGTTTCGTACTGTTTGAACTCATCACGTTTGGGCAGTATGATAAGGATACTCATGCGTTTGAAAGATTAGACGAGCACTAATACTGGTCGTGCGCATATGATATTGTTGGATAAGGCAACTTCGAGTAACCTGTTTATTTGGATCAGCCAACAAATATGTAGACAGGCTTTAGCCCCAGGACAGAAAGAGTTGCTCAGCTTTTGTGGACACTTACAGTGAACTCAGTACTCAGATCTCCTACAATTTGCGTCCTTGGACTCTAGTAATTGTTTTAGGAGTTGATTTCCGGTGTGCATATAATTAATTGAGAACATGAGGACATTCCGTATTCACCATCGAGTACAATCATGTAATTTTAGTTATAGTATTCGCTATTGGAAAGCCGAAATTTCTGAAGTTGGTCGGTGATATATCGTTTGAATTATGGTACCCAGGTTTGGATAGAATACTCCATAACAGGATGTACTTAGGTGTTTAGTAACCAAGTTAAGATTTTGGGTGTGAAACTCCTGAATATCAATTTTAGCTAAATCAATATACGGCAGGCTTTATTTTTATCAGTTCAGCAATTATGTCTGGGTTATATGTCAAAAGACACCATGACACTTCGATATTTTCTGCTGTGTTTCGGACGGTCAATTGCGTGCCAAGCTAATAAGTGTTGTGTAGAGATTTGCAAACCTGCAGCATTTCAAATTTTACAAGAATAATGGTCGATTCATTATTCTGTTATTACTAAGCTCATGGAACGTATAGTCTCGGAAAGAATAGTTGAACACTTCGAATCGCATAATTTGTTTTCGCCAGCGCAGCATGGATTTCGATCTCACCGATCTTGTCTCACAAATCTTCTCCTCACGTTAGACGACTGGACAAAGGAGATGGATAAAAGTTCTTGCATCCACGTCTGTTACCTATACATTTCGAAAGCTTTTGACAGAGTCAATCATCATTTGCTTCTTCAAAAACTGATGCGTTTAGGAATATGTGATCCACTCCTCTCATGGTTGTGCGACTATCTCTCAGATCGCGACGCCCGAGGTAATTTAACGGAGCGCTATCCCAAACGTTCAAAACCAACAGTGGTGTCCCACAAGGTTCTGTGCTAGGCCCGCTCCTCTTTCTGTTGTACATAATTGATTTACCCCCCCCCTCATATCGTCCAAAATGGTACTGTTCGCGGATATATGAAAATTTGGACGCCAATAAGTTCTGCAGAGGATTGCGAGAAACTGCAAACGGATTTGGACAGCGTGTCGAATTGGGCGGCCATGAATGACATGTCATTCAACATACAGAAATGTAAGATGCTCCATCTTGGCAAGAATGTTCCTTGGACATATCGATTGGGAACTGAAAACCTAGCATGGAGCTCGTTAGAAAAAGATCTTGGAGTGTGGATTAGCGGGAACCTGAAGAGCACAGCGCACTACCAGAACATATATCGACGGGCAAACAGATTGTTAGGTATCTTTCGAAGAATATTTGGAAGATTCTCTACAAAGGATAATGAATGTCTACATTCGCCCCACGATGGAGTATGCGGTAGAGGTCTGGGCTCCTTGGCTGCGAAAGGATATTGCTCTCTTCGATAAAATCTATCATAGAGCAACAAAGTTAGTGATGGGCCTTCGCAATGTTCCGTACACCGAAAGATTGCGACGTCTGGGTCTATGCGACTTTACCCAAAGGAGGATACGACCCGATAATATTCTGACTTATAGAATTGTGTCTACCTAAGGACATCCACTAAAACATTTGCTTGATGTGTGTGATGGGAAAGTGACACGCGGACAAACCTTATCCCTTTACGTCCCAAGTTCCCGTATTGATTGTCTGCGACATTGTTTCGTCGTACGTGCTATATTTCTTTTGAATTCCCTACCCCAACATGTGGTGGACTCCCCTTGCCTGGCGGCGTTTAAAGTGAAATTGGACTTACATATGCAAAAGAATAACATTCGTGAGCCTTGCATTTGATATTCTCTATTGCTTTTATACTATTGTATTTTTCATGTTCTATTAATACCGTAATCCTGTGGTGTTGTAAAGTATTAACTTTTTAACCATAAATCTTTGAATTGAATTGAATTGGGACCAAACGTGTTCATTGCGCACATCGTAATGTCTTACAGCTGTTATAAGACGTATCACGTTTGCACATTTTAATATCATCGGTAAACAATGTCTCACTTTCACATACAGAAATAATAAAAGAGGTTCAGGAAACTTAGCATACAGACATTCCCGTTTAATCTCTTTTATTTCACTAATAGTGTAAACAACGCGAACTTCCGCGTGCGTATCAGTCAGATAGTTCCTGATCCAATTCAGCTACATTCCAGTAATTCCCTTATCCTCGATCTTTTAGATTAAAATGTCATGTTTGACTATTTTACTTTGAGAATTACGTTATAGCAATCATGCACCGCATCACTATCATCTTGTACTTTGGTCCAATCTTTGTAAGTCGCAAGAATATTTGAAAAACTTTAGCTAGAAATCTAAATAAACGTCAAGTAAAAGCAGGACAGTTTAAGGTGAGTGATGTGGTTGCGTGAGTTGCCTATATAAGATGGGCGTGTGTTCTCTTTGTTGACATTGACGTAATAAGCGCTATCGACCGATGGATTTCTCTTTTGTTACGCGTGTCGTGGTTGAACGCCATTGGAGTTGGACAGATTGACATGTCGATGAATCGAATAAGACCGCATTTGGGTGGAGACACGGGAGGGCAGGCGTTCAGCTAACCCGAAGTCAGCATAAACGGCATGAAGTTAGGACTGAAAGATAAGGCAGTGGTGTTAGTCAGAACTGCCCTGATGATCTGGATTAACCCTTAAATTGCCTCGTTTTTAGCATAATGTAATAGGCAGCAAGTTTTGAATTATTTAAATTTCTTATTTTTGGAAAGTAAAAATGGGAAAATGCCAATTTGTTTACCACGGGTAATATTCGTCAGCAACCCAGACGGCGGATCTGAATTATTCAATTATTGCTCCAATGTCATTTCAATGAGAGTCAGCAGAGTTCAGAATATATATCAAAACTGTACAAATCCTAAAATTTCGGCAAAGAATGAGGCGATAGATCCGTAAGTGTAATAAACAGTTTACGTGAATCATGTTTTTGCTCACAAATCTCTTAACACATACAATGTAAATCGTTCAAATGTTGAAATTGGTTGATATTTATTTTGAACTTTATTCGAGTAGAACTATAAGAACTATCAGTAGTTGATTGTACTAGTCAGTCGGAGACAGCAGTAACATGAACGTTTTTTAATTTATAAACTATCATTTTTAAACTATCATGTTAGTTTTGACCATATTAACTTTGCTATCATAACCTCCGTTCTACATTGTGTTCATGTTTATTGAATATGTTGAAACAAACATTTATAGCGCCAAATATCAAAGTTATGGTATTGGCTTCGTTGACCATGTATTTTCTAAACGGCGCATATTATTAAAAAATCAAGGAAAAACTTTTCTCGTTAGCAGCGTAAACTTTTACATTTTAGACGGAGTACTCAGTGATTTTGTATTTAATCACCCCAAAACGCACACATTTAGCTTAACTTCATAAACTGGACGATTATATTGACGGACAATTTGAGTAGTTTTAATTATGAACCATGTAAAAATATCTTTATATTATTCTGATGAGTTAACGCACGCAATGCAAATTTACATCGAGTCAAAATTCCAGGTGATAAAAATAATGACAGTGAGTATTATCACGAACATTATTGTAGGAAATTATTTTGATGATCAATGCTGTCTTTAAAGTGACACGTGCTTCGCACTAATGCTGCAAATGATGTTAATTGTGTTCAGTTTTCTGAAAATCTTTTTAATTAATTGACCAGCGACTTTCATGACATGAAGCTCTCAAAATACTTCTTTTTAATTACACAATCATCAGCTGCTTGAATCTTTATTTGATCATACACGATGAGAGTCAGCTTGTGATAAATATTATATGAGGTTTTATTGTAAATCGTCTAGTATAGACCGAGTATATTGCTATTTACTTTCCACCTGCCAACTTATAACCATCCCTGTTGCATGATTAAGCAAGATTCCCTAATTCGGATTCTTGTTTATTCAACGTACCCGTCATTACATTCGGGTGTTATTATTATTGCTACTCAAGAGGTCATTAATACACAAACGTCCAACTGGATACGCAATATATCATGTACAAAAAACGCAAAACATTTTTGTAACCTTTTGAAAAGCTGCATTGTATTTTGTCCGTGTCATTAAGTTCACGGGCACTTCTTTCTTAATATTACTGATATATATCTTTTTGAATACATTCCGATATATCACATTGAATCTAAACACTAGCAAAGCGAACCGGTGTGCCCGGTTCAAATTCTTGTTGATAACTGCGGAACATTTAGCCATGAGCAGATTTATCGTATAAATTTGTTTTCTGATGTATTATGCAAATGATATTCGATGTCACGTTGTCTCAATTGTTATCCTCTGTGCTACGGAGCAGCGAACGTGCCATGCCTCGCGTGTAACACATTGACGATTAATCGTTAATCGATTATCGACACACATATCGCTGAAAATTCGTGTACTCGAATAAAGCCATTTTCTTCTTCTTCTTCTTCTTCATAGACAGTGAACGAAATGTCGATTATTCATCAATGAAGATCGATAGTAAGTGCATATTGTGATTATCGTTCACTGTACAAACTTTGTGATATTCATTCATTCGGCCAATAGACGAGTTCAAGATCGGTTGTGTTCTCTGACTGACGGCGGGGCCAGTGCAACACCCCACAGTTATAAAATCTTGACGACAGGGATAAACTTTCAAAACAGTGGCGGGATTAACATGAATGAAAAAATCATTCGTTTCATCAGAGAAACAGAGCAACGTCAAAACAAACTATTTGATGTTTTATTGTCGAAACTTAATTTGAATACTCAAGAACATGCAGAACCGCACTCAAAAGAAACATTGGCAAAGAGCATCCAAGAATTGAATTATGACACAAACTGCGGTATCACTTTCCGAGCATGGTATGCACGTTATGAAGATATATTTCTTGTCGATGGTTCTGCATTGGACGAACACGCAAGAGTCAGATTAATTATGCAAAATCTCGGTCCCACAGAACTGCAACTTCATTTTTTCTAAAACTACGAGAGGTTTCACACTCGCAGAGACAGTTAGCAAGCTTACACTAAAGAACATCTCTTTGCAACATTCGGTACAATTTCATCCAAATAAACAGAGCATCAGATGAAGACATTTTATCGTACGCCGGCCCAATCAACGGCGAATATGAACGATTTCAGTTAAAAGGTATATCACATGATCAGTTTAAGTCACTCCTTCTTGTTTCCGGATTAACTTCATCGAGTGATGCCGATATTCGAACAAGACTGTTGTCCAAACTGGACACAGCTCAGCTATCTATTGAAGAGATCAGGACAGAGAAACAAAGTTATCAGCTCAATTCGAGATGATAAACAAGCGTTCCAATTGCAATCGATTACTCAGATGCACCAGAATCCGAAGCTCTTGTATAGACTTGTAAACGATAGAACAAATATTAAACCAGGAGGCTTTGCCCTGAAAACTTCGTCCGGCTTCACAGAATCCATATATCAGACCGCTGACCTGTTATCAGACTTTTATGCCGGCGTTTTTGCGCCGAAATCCATGGAGCCTGATCAGGAACCAATCGTTCAACTTGACCGACCGACCTTGAGTGACGTAGTGATTACTCGATGGTGGTAGCGCAGTACATACGGAAAATTAAACGTAAAGAAATCTCCAGGACCAGACGAGATAACTCCAAAGCTGCCCAAAACCTGCCATGCGCAGCCATCTGAACCTCTATCTTGCATGTTTAATAATTTGCTCCAAGCTGGCGTAGTGCCACAAGACTGGAAAGTGTGACAAATAAAACCCATTTACAAAGGTGGTTGACGTTCTGATGTTAAAAATTACAGGCCGGTGACCTTGCTGTCTTCGGTATCAAAAGTTTTTGAGCGAATAATAACCGCAGAAATCATGCGACATCTGGAAACGAATCAACTTTTGGCAGTTGCCCAACATGGATTTCGCAGAAATCGCTCTTGTCTAACAAATGTGCTGACAAGCTTTGATGATTGGACGAAGATTGTAGATGCGGGGGGCTGTATTCATGCGTGCTACCTGGATATTTTTAAAGCGTTCGACAGAGTTGATCACAATTTACTCTTGAACAAGCTTAAGAAACACGGT
>JACCGJ010001559.1:29231-51848 GCA_013407085.1 Atriophallophorus winterbourni
TCTGCAAGCAAAAAGCAAAAACTTCTAATTTCAATTTTGAATTGTGAAACAACAGCATCATTTCGGTGCACTCGTATACGAAATGACCGACTCACGCTTACTTCAAGCATAACAAAACCAAAATGCGTGATGTAAGGTGTGCTTAGAATATCGGTGCACCCTTTGCAGAAAATGACTGCAACTAAGATGTCTTGGTGTATAATCGCATACACATAAGAAAATATAAAGAGTGTTACTAGGTCATGGTGTGCAAATCTGATGCACCGGATGAATCACGTAAATTAAAAACAACTTTGCAAAGTTCAACGTAACATCGCGTATATTTTTCATGAAAAATCAATACAATCTGACACGACGCAGGTTAAAATATTAAATTGCTCCTGCAAACAAAATTTGCGAAGAGAGTTTAAGTGAAACGTTTGATGATTAATGTTGACATAATTATGCGTGACCGGAGAGATTAACACAATTTTGAATACGTGCTTTGTGGGCGTGACACTGTTCGCATTCGTTTTTAGGTCTAAATTAGCACACTTCAAAAACACCCACTCTTGATAGAACTCAATCAATGCGGGACAATTTGAGATTATAGTGAAGTATTAGCAGTCAGATATAATTATTTTTGACTACGTTTTATTTTCAATGACGGGAAGTGATGATATTTTACTTGTCATAATTTATACAGACTTTCTCATTGTTCTGATGTCTGCAAAATAGTAGCCAGGATAAATCGTCTTGGTATTTCAGTGTTAAGACAAAACAAAATTGCCTAGCGCAATCCACGTTTTGAGAAACTTTGACGCGTCCAGCGAAAGTCACTTGCTCGTTTTCCCTCTAACATTTGCGAATGTCGATACATGTTCGATGGAAGTATTACTTTTGTTAGGTGCAAACATTATCGGTGTTATGATATTCAAGCTCTCACCAGATACTTATCCGAATCGCTTAACTTAAAATCAAGTGGTTGATCCCAGCGAAGGATTTATGCAGACCAAACCTAAAAACAAAAGAAGATTGCATTGACCGAGCGGGCATTGAGTTTGGAAGCGAAAACCTCAACAGATTCTGATCGTGTGATTTCTTCAGGCAAGTAGTTCCAAGTGAAACAAATTCTTACCGAGAAAAAATTACGACGTATATCCGATCGAGAATGCGGAATGCTTAAAGCCTTTGAATGTGTTCGTGTTCGCGTAAGGTCAATAGAAGCATTTTCTGATTTTCCGATTTTCAAATTTGCTCAGATTTTCCTGCATCCTTCTTCGGGACGCAGGAAATTCTGAGCAAATTTGTAGTAGACTGACAACTACAATAATGCCCCCAAGAATGCTGGAGAAAAGTCACAGCAAATGGAACATTTATCGCGGTAGCCAAAAGGAGCACGAAGGTACGGCGGAAGCAATCACGGAACACGAATCCACAGAAATTGTGTATCAAGGTCAATTGTTAAGTGCAGTAAAACAATGTTGTTACATAAGTAAGGACGAAATCCAAAACGGCCCCCAATTCTGTATTCGTTTGTGGTTAGGCGTTGAAAGAATGTCAATCACATTACAGAATGTTTGAACGAGTATGTGCAGATGATGATCTGATTTGTCAAAATGATGGAGAACTTTACGGTGCAACATGAATAGTGATATTTAGCTCCACATTTCTACGACATAGTGTACAACTCATAATACATTTTCGTTTTTAGCATCCAGCTAGGCAGGTGGGATATATTATTTGACAATTGATGTTCGGCGCTTCCGAAGGCGGGTCTTTTAATTTGTTTGCTGTAATTCTGCTAGCGACTCCATTTCGGTTGTGTCTTATTTTGTCATAGAATGACGAGTATTTATCTCGGCTTTTTAATAGGGGAATCTAACGTTATCTGATAATCCGTTCTTTATAAAGTGTCAGCTCGGACGTGACAGCTTTCACCATGGTTTTGGATAAAACTGAAGACTTCGGTGACCATGCAATTTCGCTGAATGTTCAGCGAGCAAGATATTCATTACTAATCAAACAACACAGTATTATGGAACTCGATTACATAGGCAACAAATGACTACTCTTTTAAGTCGTGCACTTTTATTTTATTTTGTGTGGTCCCTGCATTCTCACGAATTTCGAGCAGAATAAGAATGTTTGTTGCCGATTGATCTAGATCTTTTCATGTTCGCTGTCTTTCACACAAGGTTATTTTGGCAGGGATCTGGTGGTGTGTCACATTGTTCAACGAGCACACAACAATTCATTTGGAAATTTTCAATATCATTCTCATTAACGAAACTTATCGAGTACAATTAAAGCTTCTCTTGATTTTTAAACTTCGTTTTACTAGCAAGCGTATTTACTGGATAAGGACACATCTAATGTTAACCAACTGCAGTGCAAAGGATGATTGACTGAAATTCTTTCCTAACTTTTTCCTTATTTCAATCTTTAGAATTCGAGTCTGCTTTTCTCTCGAAAGTCGAATTTGCATATCGTTAAGTGGTCACTGTTACCATCAAACACGTCCATCTGCATGATTATCGGAGGAATGTTGCCCAGCTAAATACAGTTGCGATTGTTTTGTTAACAGTATACTCCAACCCGGACACCGATTGTAAGTCGAAGATATTTGTTATAGCTGCAGCCAAATATAGTAAACCCGATTTATTCTATATAGGTGTGGCAATATTTCATTCTCAGAAAATACTCCTCCTACCTCTAACCCTACAAACGTCAAGTTTCTCGAAATCTAAACAGCATACATTGTGTTATTTTCAAATTCGTTGTCTGCACAGACTTTGGGTACCCTTGATGCGTCATTAAACAAGACATCCACAAAGTAACTCGTTCACACACTTGTAGATTTCGTCTCGAGTTCTACCGTTGCAATAGTAATCATGTTCACTAAGAAATGCAAAAACATAAAGGAACGCCCATTGTTCAAACGCGTTTATTGCGCATATGAGAAATCACGCCGATCTTAGAAAGGTGAATGTCGTTAGCACAATATTGTACTCCACATGCATGTACAGGTTGTCAAATTCATCAATCTGATTAAACAATCAACATCGTGCCAACTGGGTTAATCCAAGCCGCTTGGTTCTTGTGATCGACTTTGATGAAATGCATATTTTTTTCAAGAATTTCTGACCTTCTCCATCTTCTCATTAGTTACTGCTTTAATTACTACTACTGGAACTACATCCACAGCTCTCGAAGCCGCTAACGAACTCGCTCAATTTTACTCTAGAGTGTTCTACCCTAACGAGCGCGTATCCTACGATATACCTGCATTCAGATCGCAGAATACAATACACGAAATCGTTGTGAAACCCGAAAGTGTCCTGGTAAAGCTACGCGGGTTAAATACAAAAAAATCCCCGGGTGCTGATGAAATAACACCATTCATCCTAAAGCAATGCGCCCATGCTCTATTCTCACCACTCTCTGACCTTTTCAACCTGTCCTTGAGTTGTAGCACGGTTGCTAATGACTGGAAATGTGGACTAATCACTCCGATATACAAAGGAGGGAACCGATCTGATGTGTCTAACTACAGACCAGTCACGTTGTTGCCAGTGGTCTCTAAAGTTCTCGAACGACTTGTGGCCGACGAACTTATCAAACACTTGGAACAAAATAAGCTTCTTTCCATCGCACAGCACGGATTCAGGACAAGACACTCCTGTCTCACCAATCTTCTCATAACTCTTGATAATTGGACTCGAGCCGTGGACGATGGATGCCCTATCCATGCTTGTTACTTGGACATGTCTAAAGCTTTTGATCGTGTTAACCACAGCATACTGCTACAAAAATTGGAGCAGCTCGGGGTATGCGGCAGACTGTTGGCATGGATAAAGGATTACTTGACTGGTAGAGTTATAAGGGTTAGAGTTGATGGGGCACTATCCAGCCCAGTAGAAGTTACAAGTGGCGTACCTCAAGGCTCAGTCTTGGGGCCAATACTCTTCCTCGTGTACGTGAATGATATACCCGAAATCGTACGCAGCAAAATCATTTTATTTGCGGATGACATCAAAGTCTGGACTAGCATACGCACCATAGAAGATTGCCAAATTCTCCAAAAAGATCTCGAAGCACTTCATAATTGGTCCTTGCGGAACTGCTTACCATTCAACATCAAAAAATGTAAAATGTTGAACGTCGGTAAATCATTCGAATTCACATACTCTCTGGGATCTCAGCAACTCTCATGGGTTACTGAAGAGAAAGACCTGGGCGTGTGGATTAGCAGTAACCTGAAGTCTTCACGGCACTGTTCTGTTGTATACAAAAAGTCCTGCCAAATCTTAGCATTGCTCAGAAGGATCTTTGGTCGTTTCTCAAAGCAGATACTCCCACGTATAATTAACACCTATATCAGAGCAACAATGGAGTATGCTGTTCAAGAATGGTCCCCATGGTTACATAAGGACATGAACTTGCTGCAACGGGTATACCACCGCGCTACAAAACTGGTGACCGGGCTATACAACAGGCCATACGAGGAGCGGATTGCAACACTAAACCTCTTTGACTTTTCGTACCGTCGTCTCAGGGGTGACTTGATCCTGCTTTTCAACATTCTGCACACATGGGTCACCCACTTGAACACCTGTTTCATCGACAAGAAGCACGTGGTATCAGATCGCATGGATACAAGTTAATTATTCCACATTCCAGATCAAATTGTCGAAGGTTTTTCTTTGCTGTCAGAGTCTGTTTTCTATGGAACTCCCTGCCCCCACATATCATTTGCGCAACAAGCCTGAACATGTTCAAGGCTGAACTTGACGAGTATATGTTGACCAAACCCAACCTTGCAGCTAAATACACATGCTGACTTTCCATGTGTATAAAACATTTGTGTTGTTTTTATGAATTCCTCATATTTTTAATCTGTGGTTACTGTAAAGTATTTACTTTTTGACCATTAAAACTTTGAATTACTTTGAATTACTTTGAATTACGGCAATGTGTTCACCCCAAACGTTCTGAAGCAAACGCGGACAGAAACATTTGCACAATGACGAATGTATCAAATAATGTCCCCACACGACACCACCCATCTTTGCTTATCAACACTTTTCGTGGATTCCTCTATAACAATGCATAATGCTTGTTTAACAAATAAGGCAAAATTGTCTCAAGGTGTGACAAAACAACCTGAGTTAATTGCCTTGACGGAAACTTGGCTCAGCCC
Organism: Atriophallophorus winterbourni; assembly: GCA_013407085.1. Lineage (NCBI taxonomy): Eukaryota > Metazoa > Platyhelminthes > Trematoda > Plagiorchiida > Microphallidae > Atriophallophorus > Atriophallophorus winterbourni. The sequence goes on from JACCGJ010001559.1 coordinate 34,414, forward strand.
AGAAATCCATAATTTTGAGTTGAAGACTGCTTAGATGTAACTGCTCCGACGAGAAATTGTATTGCGCAGATGGAGTGTGGCACTTTATAATGCTCTACGACTCACATGTAGCAAACTGATAGATTCTAACTTGGTGCTTCAGGATATGCAATGTTGTGTGTTAACAACAACCAGGAAAGTGTATGATATACTATTGGACAACCGACGTTTGATTGTCTTGAGATACAATAACAGAATTTTGATCATGGTAGTCTGTATCCTTCGTAACCTAAAGCACACTAACTTCATTTCTCCAACCTCAACTGATGCCATCTTTTATTAGCGCTTCGAAGATATTCCATTTTATAATTAGATGGAACTCAATGCAAGATACAAAGTTAAAGATAATGCTGCAATGCCAAATCTGATGTTGACAGCTGGAAAACCTTCCCTTGATAATATATACATTAATTGCCCGTGAGGTTCGAACGAGTATTTGTTTTGAATATTGACTGCTTTCGTCGATCAGATTGAAAACGAGGTACAAGAAAAATCATCAGATGCGTATGCTTGTGTAAACTGCTTGTGTAAACGCCATATGTTTGATTAATGATTGCCAAATTGAAGGCATCATCGCACAACATCAGATGACCAGCTAAACCTAATCTAATCAAATGTAACTCTGCATTCGTACCTTAACCATGTGAGAATGAATTTTGATTTGAAATCCGCAGTCGCACTCGAAAATTGATTAAAATACGTAATTTGGAATGGAGAAACCATAGCCAGATAACGACCGATATCACGTGGGCGATCTTGAGCAAAATTAAAAACCCAATTCATAAACTTATTGCTCAAGACAAAATACAGTACCAAGCTGATGAACTGTCTTTATTGGAGCGACATCCATGCTTACTAAGCAGATTGTAAAAAGAAAGTACACTGTTAAAACAGTAGTTGCGACCTTATGGACACACTCTATAATGACCATAAATGCTGATAAGACCGAGGTTGTTCTCGTGAATAATTATGCAGCAATGTTTGGTCCAAATCAAAACGTTGACAAAACAATTGGGTCAAAAAGTGACACCAAGTGTCCTACGAGACACAATAATTATTACCATAGAAGATGTGCTGAGAACTCTGCAATAATTGAACCCCAGAAAATCTCGTGCCCTGATAAAATTATCCTAGATATATACTAATGCATTGAGTCCAATTTCTGTGAGGACTGTATCGACTAAAGTCGTTGTTTAACGCGTAGACCAGCGTTTTCTTATTTCGACTATTCAAAACAATAATTCATCTTTACTACGGTTCTATTAACAAGATTGATAGTCAATAACATGGACAAACCTTCAACTTTACCGGGTTGTACAAATGATGTGTGCCAAAAATGCTCAAATGTTCCAAATGACAACGATAAATTCAGCCAATGCTGACAAGATAGACTGTCAAATGATAAATGCAAAGGAATATAATTACCAATACAATGGTGAACAATCGTCTCTGTTTTCTCCAAATACCACGTGCAAAAATATGTGGAATTTAATGGCAGCCAAGCAATAAAAATTACTTCAGTAAAACAAAACAGGGTATAAATGTGGTTAAGTTAAATGTGTACACGAAAACAATGTAAGATAAAATTGTTGAGAATTAAGAAGAATCCAAAATATTCATTTGCATGCTTTTCCGTCATTTACGCATGCAAATGAATATTTTGTTTCATGGTTATGGGTTTAACCCCATTTAACATGTGTTTGGACACATGCTTTGAACAGGTTGGTCGTACCATCCTTATACAACAGTGGCATACAAGCGCTCCTTGCTTAAGAAGAATCCAATTGTTCAAACAGAAAATAAGAAGGAATTTTACACAAAAATTTCGTTATTTTTCACCTCCCGCCAAATTCCTTCTAAACCTGGTGTTCTAAATGAAACTAACTGATTGGTTCCGCCTCCCTACCCAACTACTCCAATCTTAACCCAAAAAAACGCAAGACATAAGGCAAGTGCCTCTGTTGAGTGGCGAGTCACACACGCCACATCGCATTGCTATCACTGGAATTATGTGGCTTTTTATAGAGAAAACTATTGCCAAGCGTAGACTCATCACGTCCTCCAGCTTTGCTCCTTGCCCTTCAAGAAGTTCGAGCTCGCCCTATTTTCGTCACCACGCCAGCCTCCTAACATTCGTCTTCTTGAATTTCATCCAGACACGAAATTGAGCGTAAAAGCCCTTTAAAACTAGAGAACCGACGACGAATGATGTCTATTCCTCGTTTCGAATCCATTGACGTTATTTTACAACTGGCAGGCTTAAATTCAGCCTGCTCGGTGCGCTTTAGATTAACAACTTTAGGCCACACACCGATGGGTTGTATAAGAAAGTCTGGGTCATTCACCCTAAATTCTAATCGATAAAATCCCACAGCAGCAACTGGATTAGATCGGGTACCAACATGCCTCCACTGACATGGTATCGTGTATTCGTGTTCGACCGTCTAGCGATTCGCTACGAACGTTAAGAAACGACTAGTTCGATTGGTAATATAATACAAAACGGTCCTCGAATCAGTCCGAAAGTTAATGTTTTTAACAAGTTCACCGAAAGCGGATTTCGGTATCAGATATATACGTACCTGAAGAACCGCTGCAATCAATTCCAACCTAGGAATCGATAATGTCTCCCAAGGATTCACTCGAGATTTCGAAAACAGGAGACGAACCGGCGACATTACTGAATCACTACATGAACGTCCATATGCAATTGCGCCATGGCCAGATTCCGAGGCATCACTGAAGAATTGTAGATTTAATGATGTCATACATTGATTCACTTCGATAATGCGTCGTGGAACACATAACTCTTTGATCGCATGCATGCTGTTGAATCACTTATCGCACCCCAGCTGAAGATCATCACACATCAGATTCTTCCAACCCAAAGGTTTTCTGCAACAACGTTGTAGCGATTCTTTTCCATGGAATATCCAAAGACACATCAACCCAAGTGGGTCGTACAAAACAATGACTACTGACAATGAAGTTCGTTTCGTTGTTGGGTGTTTTGCAAGATTCAGATCAAACGCAACTTCGTCTGTGGCTGCGTCCCATTTAACACTCAGCATTCATTCCATCGTTAGCATATCTTGGCTAATGGCGCGTACATTAGTGGCCCGGTCATCCGCAGGCACATCATCAAGTAGCATACGGTCATTGGAAATCCACTTTGTCAAGCGAAAACCTCCCATTCGTAACAATGTTGACAAGGCTTCTTTGTCATCACGCGTTCGTTCATTTCCATTAGCAGATATGTCTGCATTGTATTGACCGTTTTTACGTTCATCAATTGACGTTTTCTCCAGAAAAGTATTTAAACAGACGATATCCTCTGAGGTTCGGCATGCCGGTCTTTGCAAAATCCAACCCAATAACGTTTTCGTTGCAAATGGACGGCCTCTGCCTCCTAATCGCTGTTTCAAAGCCCAATGTGCTTCAGGAACATTACAACCTATCAACACAGTCACAGGCTGATCACTCACATCCAAGTCAACGTGTTTCAAATATGCAACCCTTTCACTCAAGTTCATTATCGAACATGGTTACACATGCGGCAAAGTTTCCACTGTGTAAGACTCTGCAACATTGATTATTTGACTGACGTCAAACGAGTGTATTTTGAAGGTTAAACGGGAACAAGAAAGTTTACGTTGATGCCCCAAAGTTGTCCACGAAACATGCGCAGGGCAATTAGGCATCTTGTATTGTTCAACGAAGTCCTCGAGAATCAAAGTCGAATTCTTATTCAAATTCAAAGATTTATGGTTAAAAAAGTTGATACATTACCGCACCGCAGGATTACAGTATGAATAAAACATGAAAAATACAATAGTATAAAAGCAATAGAGAATATCAAATGTAAGGCTCACGAATTTTATTCTTTTGCATATGTAAGTCCAATTTCACTTTAAACGCCGCCAGGCAAGGGGAGTCCACCACATGTTGGGGTAGGGAATTCCAAAGAAATATAGCACGTACGGCGAAACAATGGCGCAGACAATCAATACGGGAACTTGGGACGTAAAGGGATAAGGTTTGTCCGCGTGTCACTTTCCCATCACACACATCAAGCAAGTGTTTTAGTGGATGTCCTTAGGTAGACACAATTCTATAATTCAGAATATTATCGCGTCTTATCCTCCTTTGTGTAAAGTCGCATGGACCCAGACGCCGCAGTCTTCCGGTATACGGAACATTTCGAAGACCCATCACTAACTTTGTTGCTCTATGATAGATTTTATCGAAGAGAGCAATATCCTTTCGCAGCCAAGGAGCCCAGACCTCTAACGCATACTCCATCGTGGGGCTAATGTAGACATTCATTATCCTTTGTAGAGAATCTTCCGAATATTGTTCGAAAGATACCTAACAATCTGTTTTCCCGTCGATATATGTTCTGACAGTGCGCTGTGCTCTTCAGGTTCCCGCTAATCCACACTCCAAGATCTTTTTCTAACGATCTCCATGCTAGGTTTTCAGTTCCCAATCGATATGTCCAAGGAACATTCTTGCCAAGATGGAGCATCTTACATTTCTGTATGTTGAATGACATGTCATTCATGGCCGCCCATTTCGACACGCTGTCCAAATTCGTTTGCAGTTTCTCACAATCCTCTGCAGAACTTATTGTCGTCCAAATTTTCATATCATCCGCGAACAGGACCATTTTGTACGATATGAGGGGGGGTAAATCATTTATGTACACAGAAAGAGGAGCAGGCCTAGCACAGACCCTTGTGGGATTCCACTGGTGGTTTTGAACGTTTGGGATATCGCTCCGTTAAATTTAATTCGCGCGTCGCGATCTGACAGGTAGTCGCACAACCACGAGCGGAGTGGATCACATATTCCTAAACGCATCAGTTTTTGAAGAAGCAAATGATGATTGACTCTGTCAAAAGCTTTCGAAATGTCTAGGTAACAGACGTGGATGCAAGAACTTTTATCCATTCCCTTTGTCCAGTCGTCTAACGTGAGGAGAAGATTTGTGAGACAAGATCGGTGTGATCGAAATCAATGCTGCGCTGGCGAAAACAAATTATGTGATTCGAAGTGTGCAACTATTCTTTCCGAGACTATACGTTCCATGAGCTTAGCAATAACAGGTAAAAGTGTGACGGGACGATAATTTGCAGCGTCAGATCGGCAACCGCTTTTGAAGATAGGACTTCCAATCTTTCGGTACAACTCACTTAAGCAACGAATAGTTAACAGGCTGGAGAGCGGTTCACAAAGCTGACGGTGACAGAAGCTGAGCACATCCGGTGTGATGCCATCTGCTCCTGGGGAATTTCTTACCTTTAGTTTGAGCAAATGACTTGCAACCATAATTGGATTTATCGAAATATCGCATAACGTTTCGATTCCTGTTTCAAGTGAATACTCAGAACCTTCCACTAAAACCTTTGGTACGAACATTTTAGAATAGTAAATTGCGAGAGCATTTGCGGTTTCCAACGCTATTTCAGTGAGTTTTTCGCCATTCTGGATGGGATAAATACCTGGTTTTACTTTTCCTTTCGCGTTCATCATTTTGTATAACTTGTATATAATTTAAGGTTGCGTTCCATTTTCGACAGGAGTATCAATTGGTGCACTTCCTTATCCTCTGGAATGAGCGCAGTCGCTTAGTTGCGTAACATACGGAAATGTTGCCAAGAAGTAGAAGTAGTGATGGGTTTATGCTGCACCCACGCTGCTTGCTTCAGTGATATCCACTTTTTTGTTCTGCTGCGGACAACAAAACGAAGTTCATCGAAGCACCTTTTCTGAACGATCTGCGAGTTCTCGTCTATCTTCATTTTCAGAAAACCTACAAGTTCATTCCATTGCAAGTCAGGGGTTATATTGTCTGTCTGAAAATGTGGAATCTGCACAAACGATTTACTCAGGGCCAATAAATCTACCCGTCGAACCACCCCAGGCGAACACAAGCACTGAATGGTCGCTAAGACCCAGTAGAGCTTGGAATTCGATCGCATCGATAGATTGTTCCTCTGATGTTAACACCAAATCCAAGACAGAGGGGCGGTCAGAACCTCTCCTCCGGGTGCATTCGTGAACATGGTTGTATAACGGGATTGAATCTAGTACCTCTCTAAATCGGTATTCTGGTGTTTGTGGGGAGTGATCGTCCCTGAGATAAAGGGTGGACATATTAAAATCGCCCATAACAAGTGTCGTTGCTTGCTGTGTGCGAGTCAAGCGCTGAAGCACTTCGATCAACCTTTCGTTGTACGATTCCGTTGATGAAGGGGACCGGTAGACCACACAAATAATGCAGACTTCACCAGACATCAGTGTTAAAGTGCACCAAATTGTATCCTCGAGTGTGAATTCTGTATTGTCTATTGGATGGCACTGGAGTCTATTATGGTAATAAAGAGCAACACCACCACCGCTTCTCTTTCGATCGTTCCTTATAAAATTCATATTTGGAATTGATATCTCCGATTAAGCCAATTGGGAAGAATACCATGTTTCTGTTATTGCGATAATGTGAGGTGAGTAGCCCGAACATATCTCGTTAGCTCAGCTAGTTTGTTCGGAAGGCATTGTGCATTTGTATATAAACATCTTATAAAGTTCGTGGTGTTCAAATCATGAAAAGTTATCAGAGGGCCGACTCGGTTACAGCATTTATAAGTCTAGTCGGAGTCTCGATCTTGATGGGTATAGAACCTTAGAACACTTTGGCACTAATTGCCGCATGGCTGCAATGAATATTCGTAGACGGTTTCTCTGCAGCCTGATCGTTATGTAGAAGTGTAAGGTTTTGTTTACCGAAATTTTCGACAGTGCACCACGGCTTGTAGTTACATGACACCGCCATGTGACGGTCGCAGACATACAAAACAAACAGAATTGCGCCTGGCGATTTCCCAGCGCGACTTGACATCTGATTGAATACATTTCGGACAATTTTTCAACTCATAAGAGGCCTGGCAAATGCAACATACTACGCTAGGCCTTACATCACTAGTGGCAGCAAAAACGTTTCTTTTCTCAGTGGATTGGAAACCAATCCTCGCATTTGGGTATGCACGAGGTGATTGATTATACGTGTTTGAGCTAGTTGTTTCAAGCAGCTGCCCAAACCTGCTCCTTGCGATGCGTGCACGCCGTGACACAATTTGTGTCAGGTGCTCAAAGTGACTCCGTGACCATCCATGCTGAGTTGATCTGCCGCATCAGCCCACTGATGCTGTAAGGCGACAGGTAAACACCTAACAACGCCTTCCAAGGTGGTTACAGAATTTAAATCTACTTCACACCAGATTTGCTTCAAAGCAATTTGGCAATTTTCCATCCTCAAGTCGAGGTTCGACAGACTATCGGAAGTGTTTCTTACCCGTGTTGCTTCACTTAGCATCTCGTTCATTAACGAGCATGCAACAACATGAGGTGGCCAAACATTTTCTTTAGAATGCTGCGTGCTCTTTTAAAACCTTCTTCAGGCGGCAACATCACGCAAGCGTCAATCGCATTTCGAGCTTTACCTCGGCATTCAAACTGCCTTATAAATTTCCAAGAGTCGACTGGACTACCATCAAATGATGATACCTCAAACTTTGGCAGTGAAGCAGAATCGTTCACGATTCTCTGTGGCGCTTTGACCACTTCCGATTCAAGTTGACGATCAGCGAAAGGAAAATTAGCCACTGGATTGTCGTTGACCCTGCATCGGCACAAGCGAGCTAACATTTCCTTCGCTATTACTAAATCCTGCTCTAACTCACCCATAGACTGTTCGGGTTTAGTTTCTAAATTAGAACTACCTAAAGGCGACATGCAAGAGCTACGTGAGGCGGAACCAGCAGTGTCATTTCCATCACTATCAACATGCTTTTCAGTAGGGTTCAAACGATTCAATTTCTTACGCATTATCAATTAATGCATAAAACAAAGATATAAAAAACAGAAAAACAGGGGACGTCACAAAGATTGAAACAAAATAGAATAGCGGCACGAAGATCCAATTTTTTGCCGCATGTATCACAATGTATCGACTAAAGTCGTTGGTTAACGCGTAGACCACCCGTTTCTTAGTTCGACAATTCAAAACAATGACTCGAGTCAACCAAGGTTCTATTAGCAAGATTAATAGACAATAACGATGGACAATCCTCAACTGTACCGGGTTGTACAAATGGTGTGAGACAAAATGCTCAAATGTTCCAAATAACAACAATAAATTCAGCCAATGCTGACAACATAGACTGCCAAATTATTAATGCAGAGGGATAAAATTACCGTCAAAAATGTCTACCAAATACTAGACAGTTAAATTGGTGTCAAAATCGAAGTGCCCAAAATGGCAACAAAATTTAACAACAATTTCCGACAATTCCATAAACAATGAATTAAAACAAAAGGTTCACCAAATATGTGAAAAGAAGATTTTCAATAAGACAATTAGAAAAAGCAAGGTTCAACATACTAATTATAAAGAAATAATAAAAAACCATATTCAAGTCACAAAAATCAGTATTTTATAAAAGTCGGAAGTAGAAAGGAAAAAAGAAGAATTTCAAAGCTACATGACAATTAACATGTCTCTTACAAGGACCTTTGTCTGATTTATTCTGTCAATTGATGTCTAATGTGTCATAACAACGGGATAGTAATCCGAGAATATATCCCCGATTGTCGGATACATGTAAGAGCACTGTGATCATGTCGTCCGTCGTCTCGAAGGTGCTGGAAAGGATTGCAAGGATTTATCTGAGCACATATTTAGAAGCAAATAGGGAATTTTCTGGGACGAAACTCAGTTTTAGAAAGGAATGCTCTCACAATACTAACCTCCTCCTTACCCAGGACGAAATGACTCGATAATTATATGGTTTAAATACCATACATGCATGTTACCTCGATATGTCGAAAGACTTTGTCCGCGAGCACCACAATATTTTCAAGCAGAAAGAATATGCATGTCGACAAAAACAGTCCATTTGCAACTTCAGGTGTTCTTGGGAGTGAGCATTAATTGCTACATCGTAGGGAAACAGCCTGTGAAGTATTCGCACAACGCGTGCCCTTAAATGTGATTTTAACCGGTTCGGGTTGAAAAGCCTATCATCACGTGCGAATGTAACTACCTTCTTCCCCCGTACAAAATGCATGCTTCAGAGGCAGAGCGAGGAAAATGCCAAACAACTTATTCTTAATCGTCATGCACCTATGAGTATAGCATACCGTATCCAGACTGCACATTATTGACGGGGGAGTGCCTAATCTGATGCGGGCGATATACCATTTAACCGATATCTCCTGTTTTTGCGTTATTATCCGTAGAATTCGAATGGAGTGTCCTCACTATTGGTTGTTGAGATGTATGTCAGGTCAGTTCAACAGGTAGACCTTGCTGTTGCACATGCAGCAAGTGCTTACGCTCCATGGAACTCCCGTAACCAAAGGAACAGCTAACCTGATAAGATGGGAAAACGAGGCTGTCGCAGGATTTAGTTATTTATCTATCTATCTCTATATATATCACCGCCTGGGGCTGCTTCCGACAGTGGGAGAGACTTTCAGGTCTCATTGGACGGTTACCGCCCGCCTCAAGCTTGGCAGCACCCAGCCAATATGGTGCCCTCTCGCCACGGTCTGTTATCCTCATTGGGTGCATGGGGATTAGGAATCAACCGAAAAGCAGACTGTTTTTTCCGCACTAGCGAAACCAAATACTAAGAAACAAATGTCATTTCTGAAACTGGGAACCTGGAACGTCCGGTCCATGCTTCCTGGATTTCACGACGACGTCTCAAATATCAGAGGCGTAAGAAAATCTGTTGTGATTAACAATGCGTTAAAAAGACTAAATGTCGACGTGGCAGCCCTACAAGAGACGCGATTACCAGACACGGGTATGCTAACAGAAAGAGATTATACGTTTTGTTGGAAAGGAAGGAGTTCTGATGAGGCTCGACTGCATGGAGTTGGGTTTGACGTTCGAAACGACCTTCTAAAAGCAACGGAACCGAACAGCAGCGGGAGCGAACGGATTCGGACTCTAAATCTGAGGTGCATTACTGGCACCATTACGTTGGTAAACGTTTATGAGCCGACGCTCTCTGCGACGCCTGCTGAAAAAGACGCTTTTTATTACAACCTCGCAACAGTCCTGAAAAACGTGCCACAAAGAAACTGTGTAGTGGTATTGGGTGATTTCAATGCTAGAGTTGGTGCGGATTACGAATCTTGGCAAAACTGTCTCGGGAAATTCGGTGTAGGTAAAACTAATGAAAATGGACTACGCCTTTTAGAATTATGCACACAGTTCAGTCTCTGTGTTAGTAACACTTTCTTTCAAACAAAACCACAGCATAAGGTCTCTTGGAAACATCCTCGCTCTAAGCACTGGCACCAGCTTGATCTTATTCTTGTTAGGCGCACTAATATAGGAAGCGTACTTCTCACCAGATCATATCAAAGCGCAGACTGTGACACTGATCATTCACTGGTTTGTGCAAAACTGAAGCTTTCCGACACGAGATTTCACCGCACCAAATTGTCTGGTAAGCCTAGGATTGACGTCACCCGCATGTGCGAACCTAATCTAGCTGCGCGATTTGCAAAAGCCTTCACAGCCGAGTTCAGCAAGACAACCCCACTTGAATCGGCTTCAGAAAACTGGGAATCGATTAAAAACAGCATATGCCGAGTCGCACTTTCCACTTTCGGTCCGAAGAAAGCTCGAACGAGCGACTGGTTCGAAGCAAAAGCTTCTGAGATGACTGCTGTGTTGGATGAGAAACGGTCAGCATTCTTGAGGTTCAAAGGTATGCCAACAGATGAAAACTTACGACTTTTAAGAGCAGCCAGAAATAAGGTCCAACAGACTGCAAGGCGATGTGCAAATGACTACTGGACAGAAATTAGCCTTAGTATCCAAAAAGCTGCGGATACTGGAAATTTTCACGGCATGTATGATGGGATCAAGAGAGCCATTGGTCCAAACAAACATAAAATGGCTCCCATTAAGTCTGTATCTGGTGACCCGATTGTGGACAAAACTCAGCAGATGGAAAGATGGGTAGAGCACTTCTCCTCCCTCTACTCTAGGGACAGTACGGTTTTACCACATGTATTTGAAAATTTCGAGCGGTTGCCGACTATTGAATATCTAGATACTCCCCCTACTCTTGATGAGCTCAATAGAGCAATCGACCGCTTAGCGAATGGGAAGGCCCCTGGTGACGATGGAATTCCACCTGAGCTCATCAAATGCGGTAAGCAGCATTATTACAACCGCTTCACCATTTGCTTCTTCAGTGCTGGCAGGAGGAGTGTGTCCCACAAGAGATGCGAGACACAAAGATCATCACGCTATTCAAGAATAAAGGAGATAGAGGCGACTGCAACAATTACAGAGGAATCTCCCTTCTGAATGTTGTAGGCAAATTGTTTGCTAAAGTCTTACAGATCCGGCTGCAAGTTTTAGCTGATAGAATTTACTCCGAATCTCAATGTGGCTTTCGCAAGGGAAGATCGACCGTTGACATGATCTTCTCCCTAAGACAACTTCAAGAAAAGTGTCGGGAACAGCGTATGCCATTATACGCTGTTTTTATTGATTTAACGAAGGCATTCGACTACGTCAGCAGGGAGGGTCTTTTCAAAATGCTTAATTTGATAGGCTGCCCACCAAGACTGCTAAAGCTCGTTATTTCGTTCCACTCAGGCATGAAGGGCTCAGTCCATTTTAACGGTTTCAGCTCAGAAGCCTTTGAAATTCGCCGAGGCGTCAAACAAGGGTGTGTTCTGGCTCCAACGCTGTTCGGCATTTTCTTTGCTCTGCTTCTGAAGTACGCTTTCAGGACGAGAACAGAAGGTATTTACTTACGCACGCGAAATGATGGCAAGCTTTTCAACCTAAACCGGTTGAGAGCACAAACCAAGGCACGAAATGTGCTAATCCGTGACCTGCTGTTTGCCGACGATGCAGCCTTTATTGCTCACTCCCAGGAGCACCTTCAGTCTCTAATGGACTGTTTTTCGTCGGCATGCAAAGACTTTGGTCTAACAATCAGCATGAGCAAGACCAAAGTCCTTAGCCAAGGGACTGTATCGCCTCCCATCATAACTGTTGGAAACTGTCAGCTTGAATCAGTACATCAGTTCACATACCTTGGTTCAACCATTGCGGATAACCTCTCGCTAGACACGGAGATTGATAAGCGAATTGGCAGAGCAGCTGTCATTCTGTCCCGTTTGAACTCTCGTGTTTGGGGTAACCGCAAGCTGACTGTAAAGACGAAAATGATGGTGTACAGCGCGTGCGTACTGAACGCTTTACTGTACGGCAGTGAAACCTGGACCACCCACGCAAGACACGAACGGAAGCTGAATGCTTTCCATCTACGAAGCATCCGTCGTATCTTGAACATATCGTGGATGGACAGAGTGACTAATGCTGAAGTGCTTTTAAAAGCTGGTCTACAGAGCATGTTCACTCTATTGCGACAGCGCCGCCTGCGCTGGCTTGGTCATGTCTATAGAATGGAAAATGGTCGTATTCCGAAAGATCTACTCTATGGTGAGTTGCAACTAGGAAGTCGACCATTGGGCAGACCGCACTTGCGGTACAAAGATGTTTGTAAAAGAGATATGAAAGCTCTTGGCATTGACCTGGCGAGTTGGGAAGATCTTGCTCTCGACCGCTCACATTGGAGGCACTGTGTAAAGCGTCGTCTGCATGCTGAAGAGGAGCAGATACAGCTCTTGGCGGCTGAACGCAGATCACGCCGCCGACGTGCTACAGACGCAATACAACCGAGTTCTGACTATCGTTGCCAGCGCTGCGGTAGAGATTGTTCCTCCCGAATCGGACTGTTTAGTCACTCAAAAAGCTGTAAAACAAAACAGAGATTTGCAACACAGCATCATTTTAAATTTTACAGGATTATTGGTCGATTTATTATTCTAGGACCAAACGTGTTGATTGCGCAGAGCGTAATGTCATACAACTGTTATTAGACCCAGCACTTCTGCTAATTATAATATCATCGGCAAACAGCGTCTCACTGCGCATAATATCCTTCCCAAATCAAGTAAAAGCACGACAGTTTGAGGTGAGGTTAGGAACAACATGCGATATACGATTTCAGACAATTATTAAAAACTAATGCTTAAGTAAATCTGTATTATTCAATAATTTCTCCAATGTACAGTCCATAAGAGATCAGGAGAAATTAAAATATATATCAAACTCTACAAATCCTCTAGATTTCCGCAAGCAAAAAGCAAAAACTTCTAACTTCAATTTTGAATTGTGAAACCACAGCATCATTTCGGTGCACTCGTGTACGAAATGACCGACTCACCCTTACTTCAACCATAACAAAACCAAAGGTGTGCTTAGAATATCGGTGCACCCTTTGCTGAAAATGACTGCAACTAAGATGTCTTGGTGTATAATCGCATACACAAACGAAAATATAAAGAGTGTTACTAGGTCATGGTGTGCAAATCTGATGCACCGGATGAATCACGTAAATTAAAAACAACTCTGTCAAATTCAACGTAACATCGCGTTTATTTTTCATGGAAAATCAAATCAATCTGACACGACACAGGTTAAAATATTAAATTGTTCCTGCAAACAGAATTTGCGAAAAGAGTTTGAGCGAAACGTTTGATGATTAATGTTGACATAATTATGCGTGACCGGAGAGACTAAACACAATTTTGAATACGTGCTTTGTGGGCGTGACACTGTTCGCATTCGTTTTTAGGTCTAAATTAGCACACTTCAAAAACAACCACTCTTGATAGAACTCAATCAATGCGGGACAGATTGAGATTAAAGTGAAGTATTAGCAGTCAGATATAATTATTTTTGACTACGTTTTATTTTCAATGACGGGAAGTGATGATATTTTACTTGTCATAATTTATACAGACGTTCTCATTGTTCTGATGTCTGCGAAATAGTAGCCAGGATAAATCGTCTTCGTATTTCAGTGTTGAGACAAAACAAAATTGCCTAGCGCAATCCACGTTTTGAGAAACTTTGACGCGTGCAGCGAAAGTCACTTGCTCGTTTTCCCTCTAACATTTGCGAATGTCGATACATGTTCGATGGAAGTATTTCTTTTGTGAGGTGCAAACAATATCGGTGTTATGATATTCAAGCTCTCACCAGATACCTATCCGACGCGCTTAACTTAAACTCAAGTGGTTGATCCCAGCGAAGGATTTATGCAGACCAAACCTACAAACAAAAGAAGATTGCTTTGACCGAGGGGGCATTGCAGTCAATAGAAGCATTTTCTGATTTTCCGAGTTTCAAATTTGCTCACGTTTATGACACCTTCAAACTTCGCGAATAATTATTTGAATGTATTCGAGACCGATCGGGAGTCCATAATCATGATAATAGAGTTCGCAATGAATCGGTTATAGTAAGTTTGTGGTAACATCTCGCTTCTGAACACAGAAGCTTCGTCAGAACACGGGTGTCGGTACGAACAGCGTTCAGGTATAAATTGCATTTTCTTGACCAATCCTGAGTTCACTAAGCTACACAGGGGAGATCAAGATAATTGATCAAGATAATTGATCACACCTAATTGCTGTGTTCATCCCTAATTGTTTATTAATTGTTCAGGTCAGCGTATGCCGACACACTGCTTACGTAATCATGTGCGTATTAGGTGTGATGTTCGTTAATCCTAATCCGCTGCAAAACCGAACGCCAGATTGTTGAGATATCCGCCCCATCCACCTTGTTCACCGCATTCGCCCCAGCCTTTGTTATTTCAACAGCCTCGGCGTGAAGTCTTTCCCTATAAGATTTCACACCCCGTCTTATCACTTTCACGTTATCAAGATCAACGCTGTGTCCAGTGTCTAGCACGTGTTCAGCTAGGGCCGAATCCCGAATCAGTGATTGATATTCACTGGGATTGCGGGGTCGCTTTCCCACTCGTTTCCTGTGTTCGTTTAACCTAGTGCAGAGTTCTCTAGCCGTTTGCCCAATGTAAACACCCGTGCAACCCTTGCAGTTGATTTGGTAGATGCAGTTCGTCGCACAACCTAAAGGAGTCTTATCTTTGAGATGCATTAATACGGAGCGGAGAGTTCTACCTGCCTTATATGTTACTCTAATACCTGCGCTATTCAAGAGTCGACTTATTCCTTCGGAGGCGCTTTTGACATACGGTAGAGATACCGTAGCTCGCCAAACCTTTTCCGTCTTCGGTTGCGGATATTTAACTCGGTTCAATTGGCGTTTAATTAAGCTCTTGGGGTACCCATGATTTGCAAGTCGGCGACTGACTTCTTCATGAGCTCGTCTCTTATCTGCATCATCGCTGCAGAGGCGGTCAACCTTGTAGAATAACGATTTTGCTATGGACTGAAATACCCTTTTGGGGTGCGCAGATGTGAATCTCAAAATGGCATCCGTGTCGATAGGCTTACGATATACCGTTGTTCTTATCTTGCCGTTGTCTTTTTGCGCGAGACAGTCCAAGAACGGAAGTGTCCCTTCCGTAGACTCGGTTTCTTTTGTGACCTGGATTTTTGGATTCAAACTATTGAGATAACTATGAAATGCTTCTAGTCTGTTTCGCTTTATGATGACGAATGTATCGTCGACATAGCGCCACCATATTTTTGGTTTCAACGCTTCGTTTCTCAAAGCTATCTCTTCAAAGTGCTCCATGTACATATTCGCTAGCACTGGAGAAATGGGTGAGCCCATCGCTAAACCATCGTTTTGCTTGTATAGCTGTCCATTAAATAAGAAGTGGTTCATATTTAGACAAATTGCTACACCGTTGATGATTTGTTGTACACTCAAGTTGGTACGATCCTTCTGTTGATTCTTATTGAGAATCAAGGAATTCCCCAATATGGAGTTACGCGCAAAATCCCAGGTATTTCAGAACCAAAGAGGATTTGTCAACAAAAGCGATACTATATTGAGGCAATCAAAATAACTGAAAAACATACCTCAATTATTGGGTTAACCGGGTTAGATCCGGGTCAATATCAAAACAATATCGTGTACGTACCAAGTTACGTACACGAGTCAAAACCAAAAATAGCGCGGTCAAAATGGAGTCAATTACACAAAAAGAAAGAGTAAAACAAAAGTGCAGTAGGGAACAAGAAAAAATAGGAGTGTTTGGATTTCGCAATTCACATGAAATATTACAAATAGATATTGGAAGGTGAAAGGATCCAACACCGCCCCCCAAAGCCACCTTGGCTTTCTAACTATTATCACCTTCCAAAAACCATACTCGGCGTATATCTCGTTTAAGCTTTCCATCTGCAGTGCGATGCAATACTTTACGCACATGTCCGTCTGCATCCGATATGATAGCCCTTTTCCACGAACTGCGCGATGCATTCTCGTTCTGGCAGAGAACATAGTCACCGACAGCAAATTCACTCCTGTAATGCTGTTAGTCAAATCAGGACCAGGTGAAGATCGACGTTTGGTACCGACAACAACCGGTGACGGAAGACCCGCTTTCTTCGAATTCGCCGGCGATGCTGAAGACATTGCTTCCACGCAGGAAACAGCAACATCATCGTCACTCGAATCAGAGCCCGAACTGGACGCGGCAGCACGCTTCGATCCAGCGGCACCAGTTAACGAAGAGCCTTTGGCTATCAGGGGCGTCGCTTTCGTGGACAACGCTGCAACCTTTGCATTTCCTGCAGCAACCACTGCAACATCATCGTCCCTCGAATCAAAACTCGACGTAGCATTACGTTTCGAACCGGAACCTAACAAACCAGCACTCTTACAAATCACGTTGGCTGGTGACACTTCATTGTTCGATGTATCACCACCGCAACCTTCCGGACTGTTCCACCGATCACGTGAAATGGACATATCAGCAGCTCGGCCAGGTCCCCCGTCAAATCCGGAATCAAATACCAGTTTCGTGGGAATATCCAGATGTGTCTTCAACAGACCTGATCGCGTCGTCAAATCAGTGGTCAAATTATCACGATTATAACAAGGCGAAATAAAACAAGCAGGACGTCCACAACTTTGTGAGAAAGGCTGAATCGTGACAAAGTCATCAACATCTGCAACGGGTGCCTTTCGTTCAAACACATCAACCGAAATTTCTGGTTCACCAGAGCTATTGCAGTCTAACCTTTGGATATTTGGGATTGGACGACAGGTCAATGTGGTCGTGGTGCAGTGGTTATGTACTTCGCTGGAGTGAGTGAGGTCCCAGGTTCGAACCTCGGGGGCGACGATATTTTCGAAATAATTTTCGTCATCGGTAAGAAGACTCAGCATTCTTTCTAAATAGAGTTTTCTAATTTTTCTCTCCTTTATCTCAATTTCGATTTTATCGATAGCGATTTCCTGCTCTAATATTCTCCTCTCTCTTGCTTTTCTTTTTCTTTCCATT
>JACCGJ010001560.1:0-28780 GCA_013407085.1 Atriophallophorus winterbourni
CACAATATTCCAAATGCGGCCTGACTAACGCCTTGTAAAGTGGCAGGAACACGTCGGGACTTCTGCTGGAAAGCACCGACTTTAACCGAAAGAGCACATTGCGTGCACGTTGCGCTGCAACAGTGCATTGGTCCTTCCATTTGAAGTCAGCTCTAACTAGAACACCCAAGTCCTTAACCCGCTGTGTGGCGTCAACGCTAATAGGAGTACCTGACACCTGGACTGTGATCTTGTCGACCAGAGCAGACAAGAGTTGGCACTTATTGAGGTTCAGTTGGAGATCCCACTGTATGGACCAGTCAATGACCCGCTCGAGGTCATGCATCAGAGTATCTTCATTCGTTGAATCCATGAACTTCACGTCATCCGCGAAAATAAAGCACGGGCACTCCAAGATAGGCTTGTTCCAGAAGTTGACCACCCTGAAGCTGAAAAAGTTTTTCCTAGAATCTAGTGGACATCGTTCGTTAGCAAGCTTGAGTGCGTGTCCGCGAGTGCCCAGCTTAGGACTTAAGGTAAAGATGTCATCTGGATTAACGCCGCGTAAACCCTTTAAGATCTTAAAGGTTTCAATCAAATCACCTCTCAAACGACGACGCTTAAGAGAGAAAAGACCCAGAGCCGCTAGGCGATCAGCATAACTTTTCCCACGCTGTATTAATATTATGTATTAAAGCACAAGCCTGATCCAGGCAAAGTGCCGTACAGTCAGAGACTGCACGTGGGCTGAGATACTGTCAGGTTGCCCAGGCCTAGACAGATATGACAAAAGAAATAGAAATGGTAGTGAGACTCCAGCGTGTATTCGCATGCAGCTCACTACCGGCGGCCAATCAATTTAGCACGGTGTTAGCCACACAACACAAAAGTACTGCAGGATTGCACATCCGTACGCTGACCCTCAATCATGCGTGTTGCTAGTCGCTGGACGCTTTCAAGTCGAATGATATCCTTCTGGTAGTGAGGACACCATGCCTGGACACAATATTCCAAATGCGGCCTGACTAACGCCTTGTATAGTGGCAGGAACACGTCGGGACTTCTGCTGGAAAGCACCGACTTCAACGGAAAGAGCACATTGCATGCACGTTGCGCTGCAACAGCGCATTGGTCCTCCCATTTGAAGTCAGCTCTAACTAGAACACCCAAGTCCTTAACCCGCTGTGTGGCGTCAACGCTAATAGGAGTACCTGACACCTGGACTGTGATCTTGTCGACCAGAGCAGACAAGAGTTGGCACTTATTGAGGTTCAGTTGGAGATCCCACTGTATGGACCAGTCAATGACCCGCTCGAGGTCATGCATCAGAGTATCTTCATTCGTTGAATCCATGAACTTCACGTCATCCGCGAAAATAAAGCACGGGCACTCCAAGATAGGCGACAAGTCATCGATAAAAATCAGACCCCTGAGGTACCCCACTTATCACCTCCGTTTGGATCGACAACGTAGATCCTACTCGTAATCTAAAGGTCCTACCTGTCAGGAATGATTTTATCCAAGCAAGTAAACTACCCCGTATGCCTTTTGCTGCCAGCTTAGTTTTTAAAAATCTGTGATTGACGGAATCGAAAGCCTTGCTAAAATTCAGGTAATGCGCTTCGACCGGCTTCCCTTCATCCAACCTTTTCGTAGCAATATTGAGGAAACTCAAGAGGTTAATAAGATAAGACCTCCCTTTCAGGAATCCATGTTGAGCTACACTAAGTAGAGAACGTGGCAGATTTTGTCGCGTATAAGTCTTTCCAATACTTTCGAGACGATGCCGGTCAGGCTGACTGGTCTAAAGTTACGAAGAATCGACCTGCAACCACCTTTGTATATTGGGACTACTATGGCTTCTTTCCACTCACGAGGAACCATTCTCGAGTGCAAACATGAATTGAAGAGCTTACATAGTGGTTCTGCAAGCACTGGGGCGAGATTTCTCAGCATAATTGAGTGGATGCCATCCGATCCCTCAGCCTTGTTAGCGCGAACATAAATAAGAGCTCAAACAACTCAGACGGTGTGTGTAAAGAATTATCCCTTCGCTGAACGCTACTGAAAAACTTTGAGAAGGCTGTCGCCTTAGCTAGGTCACTATTAGCTACTTGTCCGTCCAGTTTTAAGTCTCCGATGTTCACCCTAGTTTTTCCTTTAGATTGCGCGTAACTGTAAAACCTTTTCGGGTTGGATTTAGCGTCCCTGGTTAAGGATAACTAAAACTTCTGTTTGAGCACACGCTGCATTTTGACGCAAGCGTTTCGGGCGGTTCTGTAACGGACCCACGAACCAGAGGTGAGCGATAGCCTATATTGCCGCCATAAGCGATCACATTTACGAATAGAACGACGAACGCTGGGTGGCCGCTGGTGCTTAATCACGCATTGCAGTGGAGCATGCAGGTCTTGTAGCCCGTTAAGAAATTTACAAATTCTGTCCCAGTTATCAATTACACTAGAATCACTCGAGAACAGAAGGTAAGATTTTGATGACTGTAAAAGTAGGCCCCAGTCAACACGCATAAAATTACGTCTAGGGTGCGCAAGAGGTTTGTGAAAACGCAACACCGCTTCCAAGCATAACATTACGTGGTCGCTTTTGCCAAGAGGGGGTAGGAACTTGAAATTCTTGACAGCTTCTAGCTGAGACGACAGCATCAAGTCAAGAGTGGATGGAGTGCATCCATCGCGGAACCTAGTGGGTTCGTTCACGTGCTGATGTAATCCATGATAGTGGATCCAATCGAGAAAAGATGCGGATTGCTCGGTGAGTACCCCTGAGGGAGCTGACCAGTCTATGTTTGGGAGATTAAAATCACCTAAAATGAGTACGCTTGGGGCTGATTGAAACAACCCGTCAAGCGTCTCAAGCAGTTGACTAATTTCTCGCAGGGTTGCACAGGGCGTGACGTATACACAAGCAATCGCCAGTGCTGACTTGCAGCAAGTCAGGACACTAGTAACAACTTGGACATTTTCACTAGCGAGAGATAACCCTGGGCCCGTATTGTGCAGACCATATTCAAGGAAAAGAGCCACGCCTCCGCCTCGTCTATCGCCAGGTCTATCGCATCGGATGACAAAATACTGTTTGCTGATATTAGTTGGCACAACATCAACCGCAGACAGCCAGGTCTGCGCTATAACCCTCGGGTGTAGCTCGGCTACACGAAGAGAAATTTCAGTCCACTTATTTCTTATGCTGCACACATTAGCGTACAACACAGTGGCACTTAATACGCGCGCTTCTAAGCTAAGTCCTGCTTTGCCTTCGGTCGAAGCACCCGGAGAAGCTGCACGTTTTTTGGCGTGCGATAAACCTGGTGATATGAGAGGCGGTGACGTTGCACTCCTCCTAGAGTGTAGTTTGCACAATACGGGTACAGGTATATCCCTAGCCAGTGAAAACGTCCAAGTTATTACGAGTATCCTGACTTGCAGTATCTTACTGTACGGCACTTTGCCTGGTTCAGGCTTGTGCTTTAATACGCTTTAATACTTGCTACAAGTCAGCCCTCTCAATTGCTTGTGTCTACTTCACACCCAGTGCAGCCCAGCAGGAGATTACACAGCTGATTGAGACGCTCGACAGGTTGTTTCAACCAGCTCCCAGCGTACTCATCTTAGGTGATTTTAACCTTCCAGGCAATCCGAAATGGTTCCGGAATGGCTCCATGATCATGCGTTGCATCAGCACGTGAGTGATCTTACGAGGCTTCCTAATGGATGTACTCCATTCACTCTCGACCTGGTATTATCGTCCCAGCCCGAGGCCGTTAGACTTTTAAAATACCTACAACCGCTCGGCAAAAGCGATCACGTAATGATAAGCTTTGAAGCGGTACTGCGTTTTCACAAACCTATTGCTCGCCCTAGACGCAATTTTAGGCTTGTAGACTGGGATTTTCTCCTACGGACTTCAAATTCTTTCTTTCAGTTCTCTAACGATTTTAATGTAAGTGGAAACTGGGATAGAATTTGTAAGTATCTAAAGGAGTATCAAGACAAGCACGCTCCGCTGCAAGTCGCGAAAAAGCATCATAGGCCACCCTGGTGGACTCCTCGAGTTCGTCGGTCTACCCGTAAACGAGATCGTTTATAGCGTCAATATAAGCTATCTCTCACTTCTAGTTCTTGTGGCCGATACAAAACCGCTCGGAACGCTTGTGTTAAAATACAGCGTTTGCTCAAACAGGAGTTAGAGTTATCCTTAGCTAGGGATGCTAAATCCAATCCCAAAAGATTCTATAGCTACGCTCAATCGAAAGGAAAAACCAGGGAAAGCATTGGAGATTTAAATCTGGAGGACAGAAAAGTTGCCGCTGCCGACCTGTCTTAGGCGACTGCCTTCTCCAGTTTCTTCAGTGGCGTTCAGAGACGTGATAATTTTTTAAATGCTCCGTCCAGCTCGTTTAATCTACTACCTGATGCTCCTGCACTAGATGAGTTGTCCTTCATGGAATCCGAGGTGTATGAAGCACTTATCCATGTTCGCGTCAACAAAGCAGGGGGACCAGATGGTATCCACTCGATTATGCTAAAGAATCTCGCCTCAGTGCTTACAGAACCTTTATGCAAGCTCTTCAATTCATGCTTGAACCTGGGAGTGGTTCCTAATGAGTGGAAATAATCCATAATCGTACCATTACACAAGGGTGGTTGCAGGTCAACTCTTGGTAACTATAAACCTGTCAGCCTAACTAGCATCGTCTCGAAAGTATTTGAAAAACTGCTGCGTGACAAAATCTGTCATCATCTTTGTCGACATTCTCTGTTGAGTGTAACTCAACATGGATTTCTTAAGGGTAGATCCTGCCTGACTAACCTTATTAGTTTTCTCAATACTGCCACTAAACGGATGGATGAAGGAAAGCCTGTCGAATCTCTGTACCTAGTGTTATGATTATGAATGTTAGATCCGATTGTAAGAATATCAAAAGACGAAGGCCCGAGAACTAGGCTTTAATCTTCTAGAAACCGAGGTATGCAATCTGGAATATAGAACGGTAATACTAAGGTGCGAAATAGGAATACAGTTAGTAATAGAAAACAGGAACTGTAAAATATCATCACATTCTCCCTCGCCGAAAAAAAAACGCGTACAATAGTTTCACTCATTCAGGTTTCACACTTCGCGATTACGGAGACAATATGGTCTTGTTCGCTGCTGCTTGATAAACAAATCTTCAGTGGACAATTGATTATCGGCATTTTCCGTTTCGGTACTTTGATGCTCAGAAACTTCCGGTAAAGCTTCATTTTGTGAACTGCTATCAGGATACTCAACTGGATCTGCGGCTGGTGCAAGATGACGCAGTGAAACAGTTTCTTCTCGACCACCTGCAAATCGTATGTGAGCATATTCGGGATTGTTTTCAACCAGGTCAACCTCTTCGACCAGAGAGTCATATTTAGATGACCTTGTATTTCTTCGAAGTAGTACACGGCCGGGAGCTAATAGCCACTGAGTTAAAGAGCTGCTGGTTACGGACCTGCGAAGGTGACGGAACATTCTTTCATGAGGCGTAACGTTGGTGGCTGTACACAGAAGTGAACGAATAAAATGTAGCGCGTCCGGTAGCACCGACTCCCATTGATCAATTTTTAAGTTTCGAAAACGTAAGCACAATGAGACTGTTTTCCATAGAGTAGCATTCAGTCTCTCTACTTGCCCATTACCGCGTGGGTTATAGCTTGTGGTTCTACTAGTGGCCACTCCATGTTCGTGTAGGAATGTTTTTAACTCCGCCGACATAAATGAAGCACCTCTATCTGAATGAATGAAGGAGGGTAGACCAAATATTGAAAACAGATCAATAAGGCGCTGTATGATCGTGGAAGCTTTCATATCCGGACAAGGAAATGCGAAAGAAAAACGGGAATATTCTTCGATCACGGTCAGAATGTAACTGTTACGTGTTGATGAAGGAATCGGTCCTTTAAAATCGAGACTCAAACGTTCTAACGGTTGGGTGGCTTTTATTAAGTGATTAACATCCGGTTTATGAAACTTGGGCTTGAGCTCACGACAAGCAGAGCACTGCTGAATGATTGTCTTCACATCATCAATGGAATACGGTAGATTTTTGGACCGAACAAAATGGAAAAAACGGGTCACGCCTGGATGACACATGTTTCCATGTATTATTATTATTATTATTATTATATTATTATTATTGATTATTATGATTATTATTATTATTTATTATTATTAAATTATTATTATTATTATTATTATTATTATTATTATGATATTCTTATTATTATTATTATTATTAATTATTATTATTTTATTATTATTATTATTATTATTATTACATAAGTCTTTACAGACGATGTGCCAACAAGTATACCATGAAGAGGGTACAGGATGAAAGAAAAATGTAGGTTCCATGGTTTTTGTTGAAGGCGACATACTACTCGGTTGCCAAGGCCGAAGTAGGGGGTTGGCTTAGGGGACCCCACCCGCAGCCTTTGACTCAAAAGTCTAGCCGCAAGGCAGCGGGTTTTTTTCCTTCACGAGAGCCGGTGACCATTTTGAGGGTTCTTGCGCCTCTCTTGAAGTGCCTCGGCGATGGTTCGAGTACGCCTCTCTAGCCTTTGCACGACCAGGTGCAACCTGCAAGGCAGCAAGGATTTTTCCTCAGGGTTCACTCCCGAAGCCTTTCCCGCAATCGGGTATGCCGCAAGGCAGCGGAGGTTTGGAATAAGGGTTTTCCTTCCCTTAGATGGACTGCCCTCCCGGGCTGACGAGCTCCATCTACCCGGAGCAAACTGGTTTTGAGGCGCCAGTCATCCGCCTTCGCCCCTTCTCCTGTCAGTAGAAGCAGTTCCGCCACGTGCAGGCTAGGAGCTGGGCTTTGGTTGTCAGAGGCTGTTTGAGACGCACGCCATATGGGAGCATTTTATAGAAAGTGGGAGCTCATCCCCACTGCCGCCCCCGGCTGTGACAAGTAACGAATGACTTGATGAACAGTAAGCTCTCGAGAGCGCATCTGCAGCTTGATTCTGGGCTCCGGGTCGATAGATTACATCATAAGTATGTATTAAAGCACAAGCCTGAACCAAGCAAAGTGCCGTACAGTAAGATACTGCACGTGGGCTGAGATACTGTCAGGTTGCCCAGGCCTAGACAGATACGAAAAATAAAATGAAAATAGTAGAGAGACTCCAGCCTGTTTCAGCATGCAGCTCACTACCGGTGGCCAATTAATTTAGCACGGTGTTAGCCACACAGCACAGAAGTACTGCATGATTACATCATAAGAGAATTGAGATAGCTCAATGCGCCAGCGTTGAACTTTGTCGTTTTTTATTTTTCCACCGAGCTTCGAATCATACATAAAAGCAACGGATCCCTGATCGGTTATCAATTTAAAATGCGTCCCCAGTAGATAATACCGCCATTTTCTAATTGCTTCTATGATAGCGTATGTCTCCTTTTCTACAGCAGAATGTCTTCGTTCACTAGAACTTAGTGTTCGAGAGAAGAATGCTACTGGACGGCCATTTTGGTTCAGTGTTGCAGAGATAGCGATATCAGATGCATCAGTTTCGACCACCAAAGGCACGTTTCGGTCTACGGTCATTACTGCAGCTTCCATTAATTCTGCCTTGAGAGCTTCATAGCTACGTAAGAGATCTTTA
The DNA here is from genome assembly GCA_013407085.1 of Atriophallophorus winterbourni. NCBI lineage: Eukaryota > Metazoa > Platyhelminthes > Trematoda > Plagiorchiida > Microphallidae > Atriophallophorus > Atriophallophorus winterbourni. The sequence continues at coordinate 7,632 of JACCGJ010001560.1, forward strand.
GACAACGGAAACTCCATGTTGTGGATGAGGGGGTGAATTTTATCGGAGAATTTCGAAAACCACTGAGAATAGTACGCAAACATACCAATTACCCGTTGCTGTGACTTCAGATCCGTAGGCAGAGGAAGGAGAATTAATGGTTTAAAGCGATCCGGATCAGGTTTGATCTTCCCGAATGAAACGTTATATCCTAATAAACAAATCTCATTCGCAGCAAAAATGCACTTCTTGTTGTTGACTGTCAATCCGTACTGTTTAGCAATGTGTAAGAATTTATCCAAGTTGCGATTATGCTCGGTGATATCTTTTCCACAAACCGTGATATTGTCAACATAAACATATGTTCCATCGAGATTTTCTTTGCGAATTAATTCATCGATAGCGCGCTGGAAGCAAGCTACACCATTAGTCACACCGAATGGTATTCTGCAAAATTGATACAGATTATTACATGCCTCAAATGCAGTGAATTTTTTCTCGTCTTCTCTGATAGGGATTTGATGATACGCGCTTTCTAGATCAAGTGTACTGTATACTTCATAACGGGATATCTTTTCAATGATGGCGTCTATACGATGCAGGGGGTACGCATCAAGTTCAGTGAAACGATTGATGGTTTGACTGTAATCAATCACCATACGCTTCTTTTGACGTTCATTTGTGGTTACGAGCACCTGGGCACACCAAGGAGACTTGGATGGTTCAATTATACCGTCAGTAACTAATCTGTTTACTTCAGATTTGATAAACGATTCGTCAGCTTGGCTAAACCGCCGTGATTTAATTCGTATTGGTTGGCATGCATGCGATAAATTCGCGAATAACGTAGGCGCGGGCAGACTAGATGTCGTGAGACCACATACAGAGAAGGTAGGGCGATCGCCCTGGAACTAGAGTTGAACGCTTTCGTGATGTTTTAAACAGTCATGTCCGAGAAGGATATCAGTGCACAAATGTGGGAGTACGGAAAGCTTAACATCGTTATATACTGTTCCGTTATGCGACAAAGAAACAACACAATGTCCCTTGGTATGGCTTCGTAATTGTGTAGAAGCTAAAATGATTTCGCTGTGTGATTGATATGTAGGAAATTTATGCCTCTGAACAATGGATTCGCATACAAAACTTTCTGAACTTCCAGTATCGATCAATGCATCTAACTTCACACCGTTCACAATGACTTTAATGATTGCATTTGAAAGACAAGCTGGAGCAGCAGCGGTGATGACAGAGGATGCTACAAATGGTGATGCAGATGCAACATGTTTATCAGATTTGGAAGAACGGCATACCGAGCGAAAATGTCCCATTTTCCACATGCCTTGCAGACTGCATCACGAGCAGGACACTTGTGACGAGGATGTCTATCATAACCACAAAAGTAGCAAAGGCCTTGGAGCTTTCGGTTGATGCTGGCCAACGTTTTATTTGGGACTGAATCTATCGGTATGTTTTGGTGGCTATGCATTTCTGTTTGCACGGTGTTACAAGGAATTTCCTGGATGGGTGATGTATAAGAATGTGATTGCTTCTGCGCCATGTCTAGAGACTTGGCTTGGTCAAAAGCAGTTTGGATGTCTAGAAATTTATTTTCAAGCAAGCGTTGTCGGATAGAATTCGAAGACATTCCCGTAATGAAAGCATCACGTATGGCTTCGTCTTGATACTCGACAGCAGTTACAGATTTGAAATTACAGTCCCGTGAGAGCGAGCGGAGTCGCTGCAAAAACTGATCGAGGCTTTCACTGGAATCTTGCTTACACGTAGCCAGTAGATGTCGAGCAAAAACTTCGTTCTTCGACTGTACGTAGGTTGACTGCAGAGTAGAAATAGCTGATTCATAGGAAGTGCATTGAAACACGAGTTTATACACAGACGGGGAAAGGAAATGGATGAGTGTCTTTAATTTGTCTGGCTTATGTGAGTCTATAACATCAAGAAAGTTTGTGAATGTATAGAACCAATGTTCCCACGAGTCTGCAGCATCAGATGCATTTGGGGCGGTTTCAAAGCGTTCAGGACGAAGTAATCGATCCATTTCTAGAAGATTAAATTGTTATGATTATGAATGTTAGATCAGATTATAAGAATATCAAAAGACGAAGGCCCGAGAACTAGGCTTTAATCTTCTAGAAACCGAGGTATGCAATCTGGAATATAGAACGGTAATACTAAGGTGTGAAATAGGAATACAGTTAGTAATAGAAAACAGGAACGGTAAAATATCATCACACCTAGACTTCAGCAAGACTTTCGATTCCGTAAATCACCGCCTTCTAGAGATTAAGCTAACAGCAAAAGGCATACGCGGTTGTCTACTTGCTTGGATAAAGGCCTTCCTTACAAGTAGGACATTACGAGTTAGAGTAGGATCTACGCTGTCGAATCAGTGGTGTACCCCAAGGGTCGGTACTGGGTCCTCTTCTATTCCTGATTTTCATGGATGACCTGTCGTCTGCTTTGAAGTGCCGATGATGTGAAATTCATCGGATCAACGGATGAAGATACCTTGTTGCACGACCTTGAACGTGTCATAAATTGGTCATACCAGTGGGACCTCCCACTGAACCTTAATAACGGCCAACTCTTATCAGCACTGGTTGATAAGATTTCAGTTCAGGTGTCAGGCAATTCTCTCACTGTTAGCGCCACACAGCGTGATAAGGATTTGGGAGTTCCAGTTAGGACTGACTTCAAATTGGAGAATCGGGAGGACCAATGCGCCGTTGCAGCTCAACGTGCTCGCAAATTGCTCTTTCGCCTGAGATCGTGTTATCCAGCAGAAGACCCGATGTATTCCTACCCTTTACAAAGCATTAGTTCGGCCGCATTTAGAATATTGTGTCCAGGCGTGGTGCCCTTACTACAAAAAGGACATCGTTCGACTCGAAAGCGTACTGCGTCTCGCAACTCGCATAATTGAGGGTCAGTGAGGGAAACCTTACGCTGCACGCCTGAAGTCCCTAGATCTTTTCTCACTTACGCGCCGTCGTTTGAGAGGTGACTTAATTGAAACCTTCAAGATCTTGAAGGGGTTAAGTGGGGTTATCATGATCGACTTCTTTGCCTTAAGTCCCGAGCTTGGCACTCGCTGTCATTCACTCAAACTTGCTAAGGAGCGATGTAGACTAGACTCCCGAAAAAACTTTTTCAGCCTCGGGGTGGTAAATTTCTGGAACCGGCTTCCAGAGGAACGTATATCCTGCGGTTCTGTCGCGAGTTTTAAGAACGGTTTGTACCGCATCTGGGGTAAGCTTTTTCTTGAATTCTCCCTGTAATTTCTATGCAAGATTAGGTAGTTTACCATTTTTAGCGTTGTCTGGTATGTAAGTAAATGCTAGATTTCTGTTTTTTTATAAATACACAACTCTTTAGCTGACCTCTCACCGTGCTGGTGAAGAGAAATTTATTTTTATTTTTCCAGCATCATTCATAACGAGGTGCTTCCTAAATACCTGGTGTCGCGATCGTCGAAGATATCCAAATCACAATAAAAATAAATGCTTTGGCTGTGGTGGTTGCTTCTCCGCAGCTTTCCACCGAAAGAAATTCTGGACGCTCGATTGGCTCGTTAGCCACTTACTATCCTGTGCAACTGAACTGAACTGAAATCAAATAGTTCTTGTGGAAATTCTAAGGAAGGAATAGAATGCAGTAGCTCCTCCATATGGTACCATTATACAAAGCAGTCGTTATACACATCTCGTGTATTGCGTTCAAGCATGGTCATCCTTTTCGGAAAAAGACATTACCAAGCTTGAGTGTGTTCAGCGCCTAGCTACTCGTAAGACTGAAAGGCAATCAGGTAAGTCGTATGTGGAACGATTGCTGAGTCTAGATCCCATCTCACTGAAATGAAGGCGGCTACGTGGGGCCCCGATTCATACCTTCAAAATTATGGCAGGTTTCAGTACTGTTCATCCAAGTGATATGAAAGCTCTCGCGCCAAGCGTGGTTACTCGAGGCCACCCATTAAAACTGGTCAAGCGGCATGTCAGGTCGAATTTTCGTAAGTACTTATTCAGTGAAAGGGTAGTAAATTACTGGAAACGTTTTCCCAAAGAGGTTGTTCAACTTAGATGGGGGGTTTCAAAAAGGGACTGAAATCTGTATGGCCTTCTTCATTTCCTGATTTTAATCCAAAATTGAATACTCGGTATGATCTTCATGATGCCTTTGGAACGCACTAATGCCTCTCCTCACCATTTGGTGAACAGAGTTTTCTGTTGCATTCTAGAAGAATTCTAGAATTTCTTCTGAAGATATTGTTTCTTTGGCATACCCGAAATAAATCTGGATGCTCGATTAGCAACCTAGCCGCAAACTGAACTGAACTATTAAAAATGTCTGCTTGCCGTGTGAAAACATGGGATCTGTCATTTTACTTGTGTTTTCATAGTTGATTATGGGCCTGATGCATGATTGCACAAGCCTGACCAGACAAAGTGCCAAGCAGTCAGACAGCGCACGTGGGCTAAGATACTGTCAGGTTGTTCAGGCCTAGACAGATCTGAGATAAAAATAGATACTATCCGGATGCCCAGACTGTAGTAGGGGTTCGGCTTAGGGGGCCCCGATTCGGATACTTCGGCTAAAAGACCTGCACCACAAAGCAATGAGTTGAGACTAAGTTTGTCTTACCTCTATCCATCAATCTTTCTGGTATGATCTGTTCGCGCTCAAAGGCACCACCAAGTATAACTCAATGGGTCATGGAGGTATACAAAACATCGTAAGCGGGTGATAGGACTAAAAGGCCGCGCACCGAGAAAATGCTGATGCTTGTTCGTTTGCAATGGTTCGGAATGCTTGATTACCTTTCACCCTACCGTGTCTTATTCACCTAGCCCGGCAGAAGCTGGGAGAAACTACCTAGTGGCCAGTCCATGACGGGGCGCGTTGTGCATTCACACATAAATTTCTTTGCCTGGATGGGTCCATATATCTATCTAATTGGGGCACGGATGTGCAATCGTGCAGCATTTCTGTGCTGTGCGGCTAACATCATGCTAAATTGATTGGCCAACGGTAGTGAGCTGCATGCGAGTACACGCTGGAGTCTCACTACTATTTCTATTTCAATTCCCCCCTCATATCTGTCTAGGCCTGGGCAACCTGACAGTATCTTAGCCCACGTGCAGTCTCTGACTGTGCGGCACTTTGCCTGGATCAGGCTTGTGCTTTCATACATCTATCTAATTGTTAGCTGCAAACCGAATTCATTGGCGCCAGTGTATTTTATTATGTTATAATTTTCATCGGATATTATTATATTTTATATGGTAAAAAAATCACAAAATCGCATGCTGTGAAACTACAAAAACAATCTACTTTTTGCGCAATTGCTTTTGTCATGTTGCTTGGCACTTTATCTACCTCCAGACTTGTACTTCATGATGATGATGTTGATGCTCTAAATATTATTGTATTAGATTGTCTTGTGTTCACGATAGATGTTCTTACCAAATCACGTGACATGCGTTTATCAATACACACTCGAACTCCTCTGTGTTAACAGCCAAGTCCATTCGCCGAACGGCATTTCACATGTTCAGTACTGTAAAGGGACCACAGGTCGCAGCCAGCCACCGAGTTTTTATAGCTGCATAGGAATCACAACAAGCAAGTAGAACGATACGATGGTGAGGCAAAGCGTCTTATTTGTCAAGAATCAAAGTAGAGAAGCTTAGATGAAAGTGTTATAGAGTTTCGATTTAAAAAGAATGTACATGAATATAGCTAATATTGTCCAAAAGTATAATGTAGATCCATGACATTAGCCCTGTAGAAAGAAATCGAAGACTAGCACATGGATCATTTAAGGTTGTCCGTTATTGCCAGTTACGTTCAACTAAGTCATCGAATGGATCGTTAATCAAGAATTAACGGACTAACAGAGGATTCAACTTTCACATATCTTTGGATCCCTGACCCAGATTACACTGATGAAGGTCAGTAGCCTCATTAAAAAGTAGTTTTCCAGATATACACGATAAAAACCAAAGGATTTCTGTAGACTAATCGAAAAATTATTATCTAGGTTTGTCCGATGGAATATATCTCGTTCTTCAAGTATGATGACCCCTTCACTTTACAAAATGGTCGGTCGAAAATAAGGTGAATTCAGGGGTTCTTCCTAATTCATGCTGCTTGGCACTTTGTCTGGCTCCGGACCTGTGCTTCATGATGATGATGAGACGACGGTTTTACTGGATGCTTGTGGTGTAAATATCGATGAATGAAATCAATTGCATACTGTGTATCATTCTTCGCTGTTCGGCTAACACCGTATCAAATTGATTTGCCACCGGTAGCAAGCTGAACGCGGAAGCACGCTGGAATCTCATTGTCATTTCCATTTTTTACAATCGTTTTTCGTCTCTGTTTAGGTTTGGGCAACCCGACAGTACGAACAGTTTGACTGTTGGCACTTTGCCTGGATCAGATTTGTGATTTCATACATACTTACATACATATATACATACATACATACATGTATACATACACATACATACATAGATACATACTTAAATACACATACATTTGATACAAAAAGAAAAAAATCAAAAATTCGCTTGCAGTGAAACAAGCTGCTTTCATGCATTTGCATATTTCGCTTGCCCACTTTCTTTTTTATGCACCTGCTCATCTGCTTCATGTTGCTTGGCACTTTGCCGGGATTCCGTTTTGTGCTACATGATGACGTGACTCAAGCCTGTGATCACTCTAAAAACTAAACCAAGTGGTCACTGGATGTACAAACATGAGAAAGGTTTGATCATTGCTACTTAATGTTAATCTTAAGCGTCCGATTGACTATCTAACGCTATCGTTTGTACGTTTCGTAGCGGAATACCACCGCTATCTGTTCAAATTTAGTAGCGGACTGCAATGGTTTCGCCACGCCGGAATTACAGACTCTGTGCTTGCGAAACTCTACTTTAAACTCATCTGTATTTGAGGCTATCTTCAAGGCTATCAAGTGAAGACTTGTCAATTATGAAGGAGTTTGCGTATACATTTGGACTACCAACCTTCTATGTTGTTCGAAAATGCGAACGTAACTAAATAACATGCAGCGTTCTTATCTTCGATAGAAGAGCGTTGACTGGCGTCATGCGAAATGAACCCGTAGAGGCAGCACATTTTGAAGCAAGAACCCGGAGATTGACGGGCATAACGTGTATTGCTGCGTACACTTTCTGATAAAATAAGTATGATTAAAGATTCTTCCCAACTCTTCACGCAGAGACTGAACCTTCACGTGGTTTGTGTACATCCGAAACCCATTGAACTATTCTGGCTTGTGTCCTTTCTGCACAATTTTTCTTCTGTCCTGAGCGACCTGGCAGTAACCCAGCCCACATACCACCATGACAATCACAACTAAACACAATTCTGTAGTGCATCGGTCATCGCGCACAATTAATCGGGTCGACTTACCTTCTGCATAATACAATGTGGGTAAGCGTAAACGAGCTTCTGCTGGTCCTACTCTTCAATCATTTTCTGCTCCCTCCCCTACCCCAAATTGTAAGTCTTATCCCTTAAAATCCAGTGTGATAAGCGGGGGACCTGAACCTTTTCAAATGTTAGCATATACTAAACCCAAAACTCATTATATAAAACCACGCACATTTGCATACGTAGGTGCCATAAATGTACGAACCGTGCATCAGTCAGACCAGCAAGCTGGTTTTGCCCTCTGCATAGATTGTTTGTCTATCGATATTTGTTGCATATCATATAAACGAATTGACTGCACCAACTCTTCCCAACGGGTACTTTTGCGCAGCTTAGGTGATTCATTTGCTTCCTCGGATCAATCGCGTGAGGTATAGTTCTGAGTCAGTGTACAGAAAACTCACTGTTAGACTGGATTCTCGTCAATAAGAGAATGTGTGCCCACGGAATAGCTACTTCTATCGACACATTTCCCGAACTCAAAGTAAACTCTCTTATACTCCGACTAAATGTGACACAGATGACAGCAAAGATAGCATCTTCGACTAATTCTGCCCACTTGTGACGCGCAAAGATTTCCGATATCATTATTCTTGCTGGATATATGAATACTCAGCTTGGTCGCTTAGATTTTACTGAATCACAACTCGGAGGTGTATTTAGTCTGGATGTTCGACGGACAGAGAATGATGAACGCTTTCTTCCCCTATGTGCACAACACAGACTATTTATTAGTAGCACTTCGTTTTTGCATAAAAGCGGCAGTGTGCAACCTGGCGTCCGCCTAACGATGATCAACTATGGACGTAAATGGACCATCTCGCCATAAGCGCTAGATGGAGAGGCTGCATTAAGGACTGTCGCTTCTTCTAGAACACTAGCGTAGATTTTGATCACGCACTCCTTCGATCAAGATTTTCATTAAATTTCTCAGGTCCGAAGACCTTAATCTCTAAGAGCCTTCGGATCCTACAATTCAGCAAGCCTATCTCGGCGACTTAGTAGATAATATTTCTAATGCGGTGTCCGAAAATATCACAGAATTAAAACGCGATTGCTACTCTAATGCACGATGTCGGCATGTGGCAGTTTCAACTCCGGCAGAATGTACCACTGGCTTTCCCAAGCTACCCTTCGATTGATAAGTCGAAGAACTCCTGGTGGTTGCTGCAAAGATTTGAGGAAATCGAGGTAGACAGCAATTCGGAGCATTTTTATAAGCAATTTAGCTGGCCTGCGGCAGATTGTCCATTTCCTTCCGTGTTGTGAACCCTGGTCAATTGATTTCGCGCGTCCGAGCGAAGCAGAAATCAAGTCAACGAAAAGATTCAAGATGGTTGGTCCTGAAGGACCGGTCCCGGTTCTTTTCAATGTGGGTTGCGATATTCTATTAAGCACACTAGTTGAACTTTTCCGTCAGGAATGGGACACGGAAACTATTCCCTAGTATTGGCTAAAATCTATATTCATACATATTTTGACAAAAGTGTGCGTACTCCATGCTCTAACCACAGGGGATTAAGCCTGACACCAGTCATTAACCGGCTTCTTGCTTTACATTACACAGGGAATCACAGATTCGTAAACAGCAACCAGGATTTCGTCCCGGTAGTAGATGTGCCGATCACATATTCACTCTTCGACAAGCCCTAGAATATAGCCACACTTATTGACCGCCCACTGTGGCGGTCTTTCTTGATTTTAAGGGTGCCTTTGATTTTAGTGATAGAAACGCATTATTTAATCAATCAAAGGTTTCCCGTAAAATTGTGTGAATATATTCGGGGGCCTTATTCTTATTTTTAGGCTCATTAGGGTGTAAAATTTCCTATCAGCCAACATTCCTACGGTTAGTGGTGTCCGACTAAGGGTGTCGAATTTCCCAATCTTCGTTCAATTTTTGACTGTGTAGTATCACCATCCTTCGGTCTGCGCTTTACATCTTCCAAGTGCAAAGTTCTGTTAAGGATGTTGATACTATCGAAACAGCGCTAAGCGTCAATTATGAGGTACTTGCGACTGTAGACTGTTCTACCTATTTAGGTAGTTGCATAACTAACAACTCGTTTTCAAATGAGATTTCGGCTAGCGTTTCCAGAGCTACGGTAACTTTTCGTAACTTAGGTCATTTGTGGCGTCAAACAGGTTTGTCCCTAAAGCTCAAAGGCGGAGCCTATAAGGCTACAGTTCGTATGGTTTTACTTTACGGATGTGAAACCTGGACACTGAGGAAGGAAGAACTAAGGCTTATCCAGGTCTTCGACAATCGCTGTCTCCGCACTGTCGCCTACTTCTCACCGTCTGTCTAAGCATGGGCAACCTGACAGTATCTTAGTCGACGTGCAGTCGGTGACTGTGCAGCACTTAGTCTGGATCAGGCTTTTGCTTTGTTGTGTTGTGTTGCTTTTGATGTTGTTGTGGAATTTCAAAATATATATTCTAATCAAATATGGGTTGCTAAAGCTTTCTGTACTCACATTTAACTATCGGTTTACGCATTGCATACACTCGTTAGTGAGATTTGGCACTGAATGCCTTAAGAAATATTGAAATTCACATCGCTATGTTCACGGGACTATCTGTCACATGCACATCGCACTCGCCAGACCACATTCCGAATGCTAAACATTTTTTTCTATTTCCAGGTGAAACCGATATCGTTGAAGAATGCAATTCTTGTGTTCGTTGGGGTTTTCGGTTCTACTTCTGGTGCTATTGAAAATATTGTTTCCGTTTGTACGCATAATTTTGGTGTATACAATCGGTAAAAACTTTTCGAAACGCGGCTTGCTGAAGACTGCTGGTGAGTGGGCGATTGTTACGGGCTCCACTGACGGTATTGGAAAAGCGTACGCGAAAGAGCTGGCGAAGGATGGACTGAACATTATGTTGATTAGCAGAAACGAGGATAAACTCAAGGCCACATCGAAAGAAATTGAGTCAAATTACCATGTCAAAACACGTGTGGTGGTTTGTGATTTCACACAAGTGAGTTCAAGTGCGTGTTAAAACTTGTTTTCATTTCGTGGGGTGTGTATACAAATATAGATTTTTGTTTTGATTTCAATTTGACATGGTTAGGTTTACTAGTTACTATATGTACGCATTTCTCTCGCTCATTTACTGGTCTTCTAGTTATCCTCCTATCTTTGGCATTTTATCTAGCTGAAACACTGTTATTCATTCACAAGTTTTATTTCATGTTAAAATTGAATTGTTTTATACAAGTTTCGCTAAGCTATGTGCACGTGGACGTAAAAAGAAATTTAATTAAGGGACGTGAAAGCATTTGTTACAATGGTTAAAAAATATTTGGTCAACAACGACATATAGGTTCAAACTTTGTTTACCATTCCTTCACTGTTTCAAGGATGCACAGATGTGCAATCGTACAGTACTTGTGTGCTGTGCGGCTAACACCGTGCTAAATTGATTGGCCAGAGGTAGTGAGCTGCATGCTGATACAGGCTGGAGTCTCACTACCATTTCCTGTTCTTTTTTCTTCCTCACATCTGTCTGGGCCTGGGCAAACTGACAGTATCTTAGCCCACGTGCAGTCTCTGACTGTGCGGCACTTTGCCCTGATCAGGCTTGTGCTTTCATACATACACTGTTTCAAGGCATGCGGAGCCTGATCTTACGGTCTATACCGGATGATTGCAAAAAGTACGAAACCCGTCATGGTGTGTGTGAGATGCGTGCAAATGAGACTTTTTATTTGGCCAATACCTTCCAGCAAGGACACCAAATTGAAATCCCATGACATTTAATACAAGAAACCCAAACAGAAAATAAGGAATGTTTGCAATAGATCCGCCGTGAGCAGTGATGAACTTAATTAGTTTGTTTCCAGAGTCTATAAGACCGGTGAATGTTGTAGCTAAGCTGTCGCAGATACTTTCCCGACTATTTTAAGTAACCTTTTACGCCTGGTGTAATGAGGAATGAGTGTCAAACACATTATTACCAAAGTTGCTACCACCGCTGACACACACATATTAATGGGTTATTTTTATTACTTCCTTTCAGGCGGATATTTACGAAAAAGTACGCCAGGAAGTTAGCAGTCTTGAATCAATCGCATGTCTCGTCAACAACGTTGGCGTGTCATATCCTACTTTCGATCGATTTGCAGAAGCAGATTTCATCGATATAGAATTCATTCAAAACATGCTCAATGTTAACATGAACTCGGTGGCAAGCATGACGCGTATCGTGTTACCATTTATGATCAAACGCAATAAACCAGGCACTGCCGTTATAAACATAAGTTCGTTCTCCGGGCTTCAACCGTTCCCGTACCTAGCACTTTACGCCGCATCCAAGTCTTTTGTTCTGCATTTTACCGCCGCCTTGGCCAACGAGGAGGAAAACTCGAATATCACCTTTCAAACGGTTTGTCCCATGTTAGTATCCACCGCCATGAGCAAGGTAAAACGCACAAGCTTTCTCGTCCCGTCAGCGGAGCGATTCGCGAAGAGTGCGTTGGATATGCTTGGAGTGGAATCACTAACGCTAGGTTATTTCGGCCACGCATTGCAGGCTGCTGTTCTATCAATACACCCCAAATTGGTTACGTGGGCAGCGCAGTCGTTCTACAAAAAATGTCACCGAAAAAAGGATTAGAACAAAATTCACAAACTTTTTCGACCGAACAGCAGTTCGGTAGGTAGACTCTTTGCTCAGTATCAGAACCAAAGCCATCCTTGGTGTTAACCGTGTTTTCATAGTAATGATGTTTGGTCTCTGTCTGATTTAAACCCTTTGAAATAAAATCCTTTTTAAACTGTTTTGTTTTAAATTGGATGTGGAAACAGAATGCCTCAATAATCACAAACTGCCAAGTTAGCTGCCATCACGGCGGAACAGCAAAATACTCGCCGTAGCTACATGGCGTTCAAAGGTTCCAGAGCAAGTGAGCCATCGTCATCACGCAAAGTTGCTTGACAGCAATCGGCTATAAAAACTGTTTGATAATGTCCCGTTTCTCGCATGAAGTGTTGCTATACCAACGGTATGATGAATGAAAGCACAAGCCTGATCCAGGCAAAGTGCCGTGCAGTCACAGACTACACGTTGCCTAAGATACTGTCAGGTTGCCCAGGCCCCGACAGGTCTGAGAGAGAAAATAGAAAAGAAGGGTATGGTAGAAAAAAGGATGCTACCAATCAATCAATCTCGATATAACTTGTTAACGGGCAACTACTATAGACGCTAAAATCGCGTAACATGTTTTGTTATTCACAATAGAAGCCAATCGATTTGTTGACTTAAATTCCATTACTGTGTGCATGCTAGAGGTTATACAAACTAACGGTTACCGGCTGCATTAACGTGCTCCAGCTTGTTCGATTCATCCACCTTGTTCTTTGCGACAACCATAGTAGCTCGGCTGTATCAACATTTAGGCGTCACCCATAACATTTTACCTGATGCTGAAGCAGTCAGTATTAAGGTTGGCGCTGTGGTTTGTGTCCAAAACGCGATCAGCTGAAGCTGAATTACGAATTATAGAGGCTGTCTTCGGCACTCTTCTATCGTTTTCTCATTCAAGTGCTTGGATTTTTCTGTAAAGATGCCGGAGCATTTTTGTCATGAACTTTATAAACGCAATTCGTTATGGAAATTGAAGGTAGCTTGGCTTTGAGTTGTACTAAATAATAATAAGTTATGTATTGTAGCTTTGGTAAGTGCCATGAAATTCTGTTTGCATTTTACCCCATCTGTTTAAGATGACGAGAGTTGTACATCAAAACCTCATTAGTATCAACTGATTTCCGATAGATCGTTTTTCATACGACAAATAACTCTTTGTGAAACCGCATCTGAAATCGACGGTCCTCGCGACTATAGATGTATGGAGATGTATGTCAATCAGAACCACAGGCATCTCCCACACTTGTTCAAAATGGTCAGTGTCATTAGCTTTGTCTAGCGTTTAATAAATACAAAATAGTCTAATAACTGGATGGGCGTATGTCGCCCGGCAATAGTGGAGGCGAAGCGGTCGTGACAGAATTCCTCGACTTTTTTCAAAGTTTTGAGTGGACAGGAGAGTCCTGGAATGCATTACAAAATAGCTTTTTATAAAAAAGAGCATGGGAAGAATGTAGCAACTATCGTGAGATACCACTTATCTCAGTCGTAGCAAAGCTAGTGACTGACCCATATTATGAAGGACGCTTGGCACGAGTAGCAAATTTGATTTGGACTATGTCTGAATGTGTAAACAGATCTTGATGCCGCTTCAGCTGCTAGATCAAGGAACTCGTACAGGCAACCAGTTATAGTATTCTCAGATACCCGAGTCGCCGGCTAGGTTGAAACTGGAATCCCATCGAAGCTTGTCGCCATCCTGTGATCACTCCATAGGGAGGGTTCAGGCCTGCGACAACCATTTAGCACTACATGTATAAAAATAGGCTGCTCAAGCACCCGTTCTTGTTCAACTTTGCCAACGAGGACGTCCTTTCGACCGCTATAAGTTGTTACCCTCGGGATTACATTGAGCTCCTCCCATTTGGAATTGTCATGGACATGGAATATGCTAGGCAAAAACTAAGCATCCATCCAACAAGCTCTGAACCTTATGGCAACTAATGTATTGTGGTGCTCACATCCCCATCCCTTACACACCACTACCGGTTTCAGGCTGTTTGCCATCGTCAGGTGGAGACAGTAAGATCAGGTTCAGTGAGCCTAGTTGTGGGCTATTTTCACCGGACAAGTGTAAGGTGCTCCTTCGGGACTAGACATGGGAACTGCTAGACTTCGCTGTAAATATTATTTCAATTAATCGTGTGGAGCTGTTCAACTAACTATGAGGTTTACTGGCTTTGTATGGAAAAAGAAATCATGCCCAGAATTGTTAATGCCACGTTTATACACCTCTGGATTTGATTTGACCATGATTTGAAAGAGAGATAGTTTACTTTGGTAAGGGAAATGCTGCATTACGAAATCTAACGTTGCCCACTTCGCTCAGTTGTTTGGAGGCAACAAAATTTCCGACTATCGTTTTTTGTACTGGATACCTCATGCTTAAAGTACAACACCAGGTCACGTCAGGTGTAAAGTTTTACGAACAATGGTACAAGACATCGGGTGGTCGTCAATCGACGTCGTCTCCGCTGGGATGTCTTGCGCACGAGATCAGTACGATTGCCACGGAGGCCGTCAACTGGAAAAGTGGTTGGCAGTCAGCCACCAACATGAAAGAATGGCTTGAAAAAGACTTATTTGTGATTTTGCTAGTACTGGACAGGGGCATTTGCCTGGAAATTAACCGACATTAATTGAAAGAGTGCATCACTTAATTCCTGTTGAGCTGAATTTTTGGTCTTGTGCCCCCTCATATATGTCTAGGCCTGGACAACGTGACAGCATCTTAGCCCACGTGCAGTCTCTGACTGTGCGGCACTTTGCCTGGATCAGGCTTGTGCTTTGATACCATACAGACAAAACAGAAAAATGATCTGGTATTACAACATTTAATCGATCAGTCGTTGCCCGGATAACGGTTGAACGGCATTACACACGACTGTCATTCACAGAATGCAACTACTTTGGCGAGCATGTAAAACTTGATACTATCGACAGCTTACTAACACTGTCACTCGAATTCCCCGCTCTCATTAGAAAAACATTATACACATAACATAATAATTAAGATTAACAATAAACAAACATTAAAAGATTACTTTTGCTTCATTTTACGCGTTATCGCACGTTCGAGAGCACCTCTCATGGAAAAGTTCATAAGAAACTGGGGCAAGAATGTATACCACAGTATTTGAAGTGCATGTAACCAGTGCCCCGGGGTAAAGGTTTCAACTCCCAATAGATTTAAAGAAGCTTCAGCACACTTTTTCGGATCGATCACAAAAATACTCCGATGTTTCGATACCATAGATGTGGCGACGTACATAGGATACAGTGTTTGAATGAGGAGGTTTGTACCCCGAGTCTCTATCTCGATCGCGCGTGAAAAATGCTGGACGAAAGACTTTGTTCCACCGTACAATGAAATATAGGGCACAGTATACACCCCGGAATATGACGCCATATTGATGACTGCTGCTCCCGAGTTTTGCGCAATCATTCGAGGTAATACAATTCGGCACATGGCGGCTGTGGACAAACAGTTGCAATTGATAAATCGCTGGATTTGATCAACCTTCATACCATCATCGAACGCAAATTGTTCTGGATTCAAATTCACCATTCCGACGTTGTTGACCAAACAGGCGATCGAAGAAAGGCCATCTATTTCTTTACGAATGATGTCATAGATGTCGGTCTGAAAGATTAAAAACGATATATTACTAGAACACCAACCCGCGACCGGTTTTGTGCTCTTTGCACGCATCAGGTAGGGACAGTAGGATCAGGCTCCGCATGCGCTAGATTTTTTCTTAACTACCATTCGGCGATTAGACTATGTGCGGCAGAGCCTAGTGTCAGGCTTGCGCTATCACTTATTTCCATTGCGATAATTCATATTCCAATCCAATTTGATAAGTATATTTCATACCCAAACCTTATTTTCCGCGCAATAATAACAATGCGGATCCTGATCATACTGACCCTACCTGAAGAGAGCAACAAGCTCGATACCGGCCGCGGGGTGTGTGCTAATACGAATAGTGATTATCATTATTTGCATCGATGTAATTTAACTGTTTTTTCCACTAGCTTGTTTACTGTTGCAAAGATGGCCATGAACATAAACTAAAAATGCCGATTGCTTTTATTTGGTAGAAGAATTAGAAATAGGATGATGCCGCCTTGGAGCACTATGTTTGAGATCTCAATCGTGGATCCAGGCTAATTGCCGAACAGTCATTAATTGTACGAGGGTCGAGATACAGTGAGGTTTACCAGCACTAAACAAATGAAAGAAGGAGAAATGCAGCGATACTTCAGCGTGTTTCCTCATGCAGATTACTACAGGTAGCAATAAGTTAAACACGGTGTAGCCTGGTCATTGCAGAGTTACATCGTCATTTGCTCTCATCAGCTCGTATGAGCTTGGACAACTTACCAATATTTTTACCCACGCAGTCTGACTATGGAATTGACTAGATCCAGGCTTAAATTATCGTACGCCTTCGTAGGAGGTATATTATTAAGAAATCTGAATTGCGGGGATGAAAGCAACAGTTAACCTATTCGGATATAAGCCTTCCAACGTTTAAAAAAAGATTCATATCCGTAAACATTCTAAAACCACGAGAGTTTCGGGTTTACGGGAAGATGTAATCATTAAACACATCAGTTACAAAATAATTGAAATTACTCTGGTAATATATAACATTACTGGCGACGGGGTTATTTTAATTTTTAAAAACTGATCAGAGTAAAAATATTCATTTGCATGAATTTCCATCACAGACACCACACGACCAGTTTCGTGCTGTCTGCACTCATTAGGTAGGGACAGCAAAATCAGGATCCGCATGCGCATTAAACAGGAGAGGAATAGTAAACACGTAGCGCTTGTATACCACTGTTGGATAAGGCTGGTACGACCAACCTGTTCAATCACATTTGTCCAAACACATGTTTAATGGGGTTAAACCCATAACCATGAACCAAAATATTCATTTACATGCATTTCCATCACACCCCACGACCGGTTTCGTGCTGTCTTCACTCATCAGGTAGGGACAATAAAATCAGGATCCGCGTGCGCTTGAAACAGTGGAGGAATGGTAAACAAGTAGCGCTTGTATGCCACTGTTGGATGAGGCTGGTACGACCAACCTGTTCGATCACATGTGTCCAAACATATGTTTAATGGGGGATGATGAAATTAAATCGCTAATATTTATATGCAGTCTCCGGTCTTCTCGTTTCAGAGATATCCGGATCCGGCTGTTCAATCGATTGGAACAGGACCCTTACTCACGCTCCAAGCCATTGGCGACGAGTATCTTCGATTGGTAAATCTCCAACGGGATTTGGCTATGGTCCAATTTGGTGACCATGGCAAATCTGCAGTCAATCTCCATCGGATGTGCAATCGTGCAGCATTTTTGTGCTGTACGGCTAACATCGTGCTAAATTGATTGGCCACCGGTATTGAGCTGCATGCTGAAACACGCTGGAGTCTCACTACCATTTCTATTTCCTCCGCATATGTGTCTAGGCCTGGGCAACCTGACAGTATCCTAGCCCACGTGCAGTCTCTGACTGTGCGGCACTTTGCCTGGATCAGGCTTGTGCTTTCATACCATACCATATTTAAAGATGATTACAGCACAAAACGAACATATCGTGCGCACCGATACTATGCCTTAAGAAGTTACATTATCAACCATCAAGCGAGCTGGGTCAATTTGACTATTACATGAACAGTCTAATAATTTATTTAAACAAACTATTCTCTTGAATGTTCCTGTTTCATAATCTAAGAGCGATATGCTTGATCGTTAGCAAGCTTAGGTGTAGGTTTGTGTAACGCGAATTGGTAGCACAGCGTTATACTGACTCTCACCGGTCATGAGCTACAAATGAGAACTTGCGCTCGTCTCATTGCAATGATACCTTTCGTTTCTGTGGATGCCTGGACAACCTGACAGAACCCCAAGCTACCTGAAATCTATATGAATTCGTCGTTCTGATAAGTAATATCCATTGGCTATGAAATTATGCCCGAAAAGTTGGATAGCGCTTGTCAAGTAAGCAACAAACTAAAACAAACATCGATAACAAGGTAGAAACGTGATGTACATTAGGCCTCCGAACTTACCCTGGTAAAATCAGCAACAACATATTTGACTGAAACCTTGAAAGTGGTCGAAATGTGGTCAGAAACATCCTTTAGTTTGCGTTCAGTACGACTGACGAGGAGAATATTCATTCCATCCGAAGCCAAAGACTCAGCATAGGCTAAACCGATACCGTCTGTCGCTCCCGTGATTATTGCCCAGTCCCCTGCGTTCTTTAGCTGCTTACGTTTACTAAACCAGCGATATCCCAAACTGTGGATAAATGCAATTCGACATAGTGGTAGCAAAACGCGCCAAATGAAGTACACAGCGCATAGGCCGACGAGCAAATGCATCAAAAATAGCTACAATATAAGAAAATACATGAAAAACATCAGCTTATTAGTTTTATGAAATAAATTATTTTTAAGCTCTAGAACAGGCTTAAATGCAGAGAGCGAGTGACGATATTATTCGATTTCCCATCCTATGCAGAATGATAGGGAAATAATAGCGCGTTCTCAATCGCAGTCAACAAACTAATTCTTTAGAGTACAAACGAAGAACATCATACCTCTGTTACTCAATTCCTGTTCTTTTTTCCCTCATATCTGTCTAGGCATGGGCAACCTGACAGTATCTTAGTCCACGTGCATTCTCTGACTGCGATACTTTGCCTGGATCAGATTTGTAATTTCATACCATCATGCCATACTCAATTCAGTCGAACATTCGATATGAACCAATTGTGGCGTTGATTTCCGGCACTCAAATTTTGGTGCATCCTTTAAGCTCCGAACATTTTCTGAGTAACTGGTACCTGCAACAGCATTCGACCCACTGCACTTAGCGGGACTTACACCGAACAGCAGAAAACATCTAAACCCAAGCGCTCATTAGTATCGCAGATTTCGGATGGCAAATTAAAGGTAACAAAATAAGTCAATGTCAAAGTGGTTTAGGTTTTCCGACTAAGGCAGAGACCTAAATATTGAGATGGGCCAGAATATCGAAATGTGCTTTTATTTCAAACGGTAAAGCTAAAAGAGCTTGTTTCATCGAAGCCGCCTTCGACTCTGTCGACCGAGATTCGCTGTGGAGTGTGATGCTGGCGCATGGTATGCCCGACAAACTTGTGCGCATAATCCAGGAGTACTATTCATTCACACAGAGCCGCGTACGCGCATCATAATGAAGCACAAGTCTAGAGCCAGACGAAGTGCCAAGCAATATGAAGCAGGAAAAGCAGATAAGCAACCGCGTGAAAAAAGTAAAGCCGGCAAGCGGAATATGCAAAAATAAATGCGCAAAAAGCAACTTGTTTTTGTAGTTTCACTGCATGCGATTTTGTGATATTTTGTTTCGTTTTTGTTTTTTTATAAAATAATACCGGATAAAAAATTACGACACATAATAAAATACACTTGCCGGTCACTGACTTTTCGTTATCAGTCAACTTTAGTGGAGCTTTTGTGGACCCCACCCAGGCAAACGAATACGCTCAACTGAGCATAGCGCTACGGTGAGTTTCTTCATCCCAACGCGCCACGTCATGGACTGGCCACCGATCGTTTCTCCCAGCTTCTACCAGGTTCTGCGAATAAGGCACGGTACGGTAAACGGTGAGGAGGCATTCTTAAATCATGTCCCAACCATGGCAAACGAGCAAGCATCAGCATTTCTCTCAGTCCGTGGCCACTCAACACCCGCTGGCACGCATCTATATTTGTAACGCGATGCTGCCACCCAATGCGAGCAATCCTACGCAGGCAACGGGTGTCAAAAATAAAAAGCCGGATAGACCAGGTTTTGCATCCATAAAGTAATGTAGCACACACCACTACGTTGTACACCCGTCCTTTAGTATGGGGTGAAACATCGCGTCGACGCAACAAGTGACGAAGGTTAGCAAACGCTGCACCCGCTTTGCGAACGCAGATGTGAGATCTCGTCCTCGACACAACCGCCATCAGAGATATAACTGCCAAGGTAAACAAAGCTGTCGACCAATTCAAGATTGACATCGTACACAGTTAGGCTTGGAAGAGAGCCGCTCCAATCCTGGTTATATGTTTTACACTTGTTCGGCGCAAAGCACATGCCATACTTTGAAGCTTTAAATGCCAGGCTGTCCAAGGCTTGTTGCATGTTGTATGAGGGTCATCTCCCAGAAGTGCGATGTCATCCGTGTTGAGTAGATATTATTTTCCTCAAAAACTCATCATGACATTTAAAAGCCTTTGAATTTATGATTCTCGATTCTTTTTGTCCGTTTCTCGGCCATATTGTGTTTCACAAGAAACAATGTATCAATACAGGTGAGACGCAGCCTAATGGCATTTTGGTCAGAGACGGTGAAGCTCTGTGCATGAAGGCTCTGCCTTTGTTCTTGTTACGCGTAGCGTTGGGTTTAGTTAGTCAACAGTGGCTAATGGCACAAAGGTTTTATTATTACTTGGGTTCTACTCTGGTAATATATAACATTACTGGCGACGGGGTTATTTTAATTTTTAAAAACTGATCAGAGTAAAAATATTCATTTGCACGAATTTCCATCACACACCACACGACCGGTTTCGTGCTGTCTGCACTCATCAGGTAGGGACAGTAAGATCAGGATCCGCATGCGCTTGAAACAGAGGAGGAATGATAAACACGTAGCGCTTGTATGCCACTGTTGGATACTCTGTACGACCACCTGTTCAATCACGGTCGCAAACCCACAATGTTTAATAATGGGGTTAAACCCATAACCATGAACCAAAATATTCATTTATATGCATTTCCATCACACACCCCACGACCGATTTCGTGCTGTTTGCGCTCATCAGGTAGGGACAGTAAGATCAGGATCCGCATGAGCTTGAAACAGTGGAGGAATGGTATACAAGTAGCGCTTGTATGCCAGTGTTGGATGTAATGTTGTGTTGTATAATGTTAAAGCACAAGCCTGATCCAGGCAAAGTGCTGCAC
>JACCGJ010001562.1:7525-51505 GCA_013407085.1 Atriophallophorus winterbourni
ATACAGGGTGTCCCAAAAAAATGTATACACACTTAAAATAATTGTAATTAGAGTGTTTGTTAGTATTTCATTATTTCAATGTATTAAAATATTCACAAGTGTTATTTTGTTTTTTTATTACATTTTACTGCATTCTAATAAGTGTAAATAGTCAATAGTTTTATTTTCAGCAAGATGGGGCACCCCCACATTACCATCGCGATGTTAGGTCTTTCCTTTATGAGGTCCTGCCAAACAGGTGGATTGGACGAAGAGGTTTTTTCGAATATCCTCCCGGGTCACCAGACCTCACACCACTAGATTTTTTTCTTATGGGGATACTTAAAAGACAAAGTCTATGCTACGAAAGCTGCAACCATCGCTGAATTAAGAGAAGCCAGTGAACATGAATGCGCCCAAATACCAAGGGAATTATTTCATGATGTATGCGATTTCATTGATTGGTGTTGGCCGCAGTGCCCAGATCAAAATGGACGTCAGTTTGAGAAAAAGCATTGACATAATAAAATCTACTTATAACATATTTCTATACATTTGAAATAATGAAATACTAACAAACAATATGATTAGAATAATTTTAAGTGTATACATTTATTCGACTTATTGAATTACTGCTCTCATAATTAATTTTATCTTACAGAAAATTGTTTATTGATTGATTGATCATGGGAGCCGAATTAAGTCAATTGATCGCAACAAACTTTGAAAAATTCGGTGAGAAGTACTCACCCTCGTTGACTGGTGGGCTAATGAACTACTTCTTGGAACCAGTAAAGGAACCTTCAACCGGCAATATAGCTTTGAAAATGTCTTCACTCGATATGAAATACTTGATGGACACTGTCAAAGAATATTTGCTCACAACAAAGGACAATTTACGCGTGCTGAACGTCCTGCGGACGGAAGTTCATCCAGACAAAATTGAACCCCGCCATTACATGTCTGCTGTGATCGGAGGAGGATTTGCTGTTGCAATCGCTATTCTTCTGTTCTTGGCAATTCTAATAACACCGTGTGTCTTCAGGTGTGGGAAGAATCGGCCAGGAGTAAGCAATGTTCCCTTTGTTTCATTTTCATATTAGATGTGCTTTGAAAGCTAGTGGAGTTAAACTAGCTGGGAATCGACTATGTTTCAAGTACGGTTGATTTAGGTTTAGTGCTCAAATTGTAATTCTAATTATTTTCACTAATCTGGTGAACATTTGCTGAATAGAACTAATTGTTTCACTAAACTATAAATAATCAGTTACGAGTTAAGAGTCTATGATAGTACTTGTCAAAAATATGACTGAAGCATGTTTATTGAAATTTTGCTCCATTCATTCTGTTCACTTTTTTAAAATAATCTCCAGTTCGGATGATTACATGCAATTACATGAATCCATATAAACGGAATCAGTTATTGGCTGTCGTTGAACATGTTAAACGAGAGCAAAATGTTCAGCGCCTAGGCATTAAATTCCTACTAAAAATCAAATTATTTGCAAGCAAAAAATTAAAACCAAACATCTCGTTATTTTTATAACGAGGATGCTTAAAAGCTGTCACCGACAAAAGATGGTTTGAGCTGTATATGTTACTCGGTGTCAGAAACTACTGATTTATGTATTATCATCAGCTTAGCTTTCACGTTGCTATTCCCTCGCCTAGGCCTTCATAACAAAAGAGCTCACATATTGACTTTGGCTGTACCTCAATCGCCACTCAACTGTAAAGAAACATTTTTTCGCCGAGCGAGTTTTGTTTTACGTGGAACAATCTACCTGATTATGTTGAGAAATCCCATAATCATATCATGTTAAAGAAAATCTTGATGCCTTCCTGTTCCCTTACCGCGTGTATCGAAGTAAACAATAAATCTTCACCCCATGGATCTACATTTATTACATCAATTTCCAATCGAAAGCGAAAGCTCCCCATGGATTTACTTAGATTTTTTATGGCTTTTATAAAGTTAAAATTAAATTGAATTCAACCATCTTACTGTTGACGTAGTTAGATCAGTCGGTTATCATCCTGTGAGGACTATCGATCTCGCAGTTTTTACATTAAAAATCTGTAAGAGTGTGTGGACCTATACGCTTTAGTTTGCAATTTAAGTACATAGCTCATCTGCTGCAATATCTAACTTAAACTTCGATTTCAGGGTTTTTCTCGAGCAAAAAGCATCGTCTATTTTGTTTTTGGCATCTTGTCTACCCTGCTTACATTATTCCTGGTCCTGTGTATACCAATCACATTCTCGGCTACGGATACACTAGTGAAATCGATCAGTCCCAAGGCAAACGGTAATCAGAAGGCTCCAATCACGCAAAAATTGGATACCATTTTTGGAGAAACGGAATTATTTTTGCAAGAATTGGTTCGAAACGGGTCGCATATCACTGAACAAATTTTAACCAGAGTTCAAAATACGGTTCATGTAAGCTAGCGTTGCAGCTTCCAACCATATGTTTAATTATTTAGGATTACTGAAAAATATAAATTATAATTATTTAAAAAACCATATATCTTGTTTTTGAAATAAATTTCTCGATATAGCTTCTTCGATATGCATTCAAATATTTTCTGCTGACAATCAGCTTGAAGTAAATTAATATCTTTTGCCGAAAGGTGGTATAACCACCGAACATCGTTGTTGAAAACTGTCAGCCTAAACCAATGGATCATTTTAAATATTTTGTTTCAACTATCGTCAATAATTTCTCACAAGAACTCGAGAATAATGCCCATTTTGGCAGAGCAACTGCCATCTTCTCTTGTTTGAAATATCGTGTCCTGCCACTCTGAAGTCAAGAATGATGCTGTAAAACGAGTTCTTACTAAATGTTTTCCTTTGTAGTAGTGAAACCTGGACAATTGACGTATAAATGAACGGAAGAGGAGCGCTTTTCATGAGCGGAACATCTCTACATTCTTTAACTCATCGTAGATGGCTAAAGAGGCAAATTCAGACGTGCTTTCAAAAGCTGATCAAACATCGTCGCCTATGTTGTCTGCCTCATGTGTTTAGAAAATAAAACGCTCCTACTTTTAAAAACGAATACAAATGAGATATGACAACTCTTGATATAGACCCTAAGAGTCCGGAAGGAATTACTAAGGATTGTTTACTTTGAGAAATATGGTGTGGAGTGTCACCTTTAGTCAATAGAACATGGAATGTACTGCATTTGGCAACTGAAAACAGATCATATCAAAGCAAAATATTTTTGCATTGTTCTTTAACGGTAATTATGCTATATCCAAAAATTGCTTCAATAGTGGTTATGCGACCTAATGCATTTTATTAAATATAAATGTCCGATCAGATCATTTTTATTCAGAGACGAAAGCGAGGCATGTTTGCTAACACCAGCTTCGACTAGTAAAACGTTTTCTTTCTACTTGAAGAAGTAGAAGAAGAAAAATGACTTTATTTGCGTACACGAGTTTTTAACAATAACGTCTGCAACATCATGCTTTTGGTACTGTAAAAGTTTTTAAAAACGTGACAATTGAGCAACTTATTTATCATTTAAGATTCAAAAGTTTTGATTAATACAAATACTGTACATGAAAAATTTTCATTCTTGGTCGCAAAATGCAATATGATAAAACAAAACGAGATTTCAAAAGCCCAATTACATGCATCTCCATCACACAAACACCCCACGACCGGTTTCGTGCTGTTTGCACTCATCAGGTAGGGACGGTAAGATCAGGATCCGCATGCGCTTGAAACAGCGGAGGAATGGTAAACAAGGAGCGCTTGTATGCCACTGTTGGGGAAGGTTGGTACGACCAACCTGTTCAATCACATGAGCCCCCATTCATGTTGACTTGGTTTAAAACACATGACGATGAACATAAAAGCACATTGGTATGCATCTCCAACACACACCCCACGACCGGTTTCGTGCTGTTTACACTCATCAGGTAGGGGCAGTAGGATCAAAATCCGCATTTGCTTGAAACAGTGAAAGAATGATAAACAAGTTGCGTTTGTATGCCACTATTCGGCAAGGTTGGTACGGCAAACCTGTTCACTATCATGAGCCACCACTCATGTAGACTGGGTTTAAAAACCATGACCATGATTATAAAAGCTCATTTGTATGCATCTTCATCACACACATAGAACGAGATTTCATTCTAAATAATATTTTGGATTAATCTGATGAAAAACGTATTTTGTGAATTCGTATAAATTAACAAATCGGAAAAAATTCTATCTGCAAAATTCTGTTATATAATTACGATTTATTATTTTGCATCAATTTTTAACTTTGAATCTCACAGCTAGATACAAAATGTTTCATTTATAGTTGCATTTTATTTCAAAGAAGTAATGCTAGAAATTTTCTGAAAATTTATTCATTATCCACAGGATGAAGTGCATTCAACTGTGCAGTTTACGCTGGACAATCTACTTGAACAATATGGTGCTATGGCTCTGGAACAGGGGGTCAGAAATTTAAACGCTAAGACTCCAAATTTGAAAAACATTTCCATCGACATAATATTGAAGACAACTAATTTGGTGACTAGGTTTAACCCATTTCAACGCAACATGAACATGCACGCGGATAATTTACTTATTGGTCTTCAAAATTTATGCAGAACCACTGCACAACTTTCTACAGCTGAGCCAAAATGCCAAGATTATGAAGTAAGATTCCAAACAAATAGCGTTTAACAATTTACTGAACAACTTGCTATTTAAATTATTGACTCACTTGACTTAATCCCTTGAGTTCCTGGAGGAACATAGGGCCTCGGAAACTTGTCTCCACTTTGGTCTGTTCATAGCAGCCAGTTTGATGTCGTTCCAGTTAAGTCCACATTTGCGGATTTCCTCTTCACACGGGCGTTTCCAAGATAGCCTTGGGCGTCCGACCCGTCTCTTCCCGATTGGGTTCCATACCAGAGCATGACGCGTGATGTCATCATAAGGTTTCCGCAAGGTGTGCCCAACCCATTTCCACTTTCTTCTACTGATCTGCTGGGCGATCGGGTCCTCAGCAGCAATCTGCCACAGGTCTTGATTCCTTATCTTTTCTGGTCATTTTACCCCAATAATTCGACGAAGGCAATTATTGTGGAATGATTGCAAGCGGCCAGAAGACTTTGCTGTCACTCGCCAGGTTTCCGATCCATAGAGTAGCACGGATTTGACGTTGCTTCTGAATATACGGAGTTTCGTGCGTTTTGATAGAACCTTCGACTCCCAAATGGGTTTCAAAGCTATGAACGCGTATCTTGCTTTGCCGATTCTGGCGACTATGTCTTCGTCCGTGCCACCACTTATTGAAACAATGCTGCCGAGGTAGACGAATTGCGTGACGTCTTTGACTGCTTTACCATTGATGGTGATTGATGGGTGCTCATCAGTTAGCACACGGAGGACTTCTGTTTTTTCGGTATTCACGCGTAGTCCTGCATATGAAGCAAAGTGTGCTAGTCTATCGGTCTTTCTCTGAAGACGTTGGGGGTCACGTGATATCAAGCAGACATCATCAGCGTATTCCAGATCCTCCAAATGCTCGGA
The DNA here is from genome assembly GCA_013407085.1 of Atriophallophorus winterbourni. Taxonomy (NCBI): domain Eukaryota; kingdom Metazoa; phylum Platyhelminthes; class Trematoda; order Plagiorchiida; family Microphallidae; genus Atriophallophorus; species Atriophallophorus winterbourni. The sequence goes on from JACCGJ010001562.1 coordinate 13,056, forward strand.
TTCCTTCCAATCGATACCATTCCTCTCACCTTTTACTGTCTGTTTCATTATCCAGTCTATTACCAACAGAAAAATCATTGGGGACAACAGGCATCCCTGGCGAACGCCAGTCTCAACTGCAAATGGATCGGTCAGTCTTCCGTTGTGAATTACCTGACAGGAGGCACCTTCATACAGCTGCTTTATGAGGTCCATGTACAGCGGTGGGACCCCATAGTGTGACAAAAGCTTCCATATGAATTCGCGGTCCACACTGTCGAAGGCTTTCTCAAAATCTATGAAGTTGAGGCAAAGAGGCGATTGCCATTCAATGCTTTGTTCAATTATTATGCGGAGGGTCGCAATTTGGTCGATACCAGACTTTTGTATTCTGAAGCCTGATTGCTCTGGCCGTAACACTTGGTCGATAGCGTCGCGCAAACGCATAAGGATGATGCGTGTAAGTACTTTACTAGGGACTGAGAGCAGCATGATACCTCGCCAGTTTTTGCATAGCCTCAGATCCCCTTTCTTTGGAAGTTTGACCAAATGACCTCTCTTCCAATCATTTGGGACCCGTCTTTCTGACCAGATTTTCTGCAGCAGAGGAAGTAACATATCAGCCGAGGTGTCCAAATCAGCCTTCAGAGCTTCTGGTGGAATCCCATCTGGGCCTGGTGCTTTGCCATTCTTTAGCGATTTTAAGGCAAAAAGGATCTCATTTCGACCGGGGGGATCGGTGTTTACGTCTAGCAAATCTGCTGCAGGTGGGATGTCAGTGACTGAAGTAGGTGCTGGTCGATTTAGGAGTTCCTTGAAGTGCTCCATCCATCGCTTTCTTTGCACCGATTCCTGACTGATAAGGTTACCTTCACCGTCCTTTATTATTTTGCCGTAAGGTATTTTCCTTCCTGATAAGGTTCTGGTAATGTTGTAGACGGTGTTCAGGTCTCTCTTTTCTGCTGCATTTTCCGCCTCCGTTGCCAGCATTTCATAGAACCGCCTCTTGTCACTTCTGGCACTTCGTTTCACGTCTTTATTTAGGGAGCCGTATTGTTCGATCAGTTGGTTTTTCTGCTTGGTGTCCTTACACCGGAGGATCTGTTGTTTCAGCTGCCTTCTCTAGTTGATCAGTGTCCAAGTCTCACTCGAGATCCACTCTTTGTCTTTCTTTACCCGTCTGCCAATTACGTGCTTACAAGTGTCTTGCCAACAGTCTTTCAGAGCGGTCCAGTGTTCATTTATTGGGAGTTCAGGGGTTAAGTTGTTGAGCGATTCGAATCTGTTTTTCAGTGAGATTGAGAAAATCTCTCTTGTACGCTCTTCCCTTAGTTTCTGCGTGTGGTACTTTACACTAGGCCGACTGCCGTTTTCGCAGAAAGCTCTCAACTTGATTTTAATTGTGGCCATTAGAAGGTAGTGGTCTGAAGCAACATCCGCACCTCGCATTACGCGTGTATCAAGGAGACTATGTCTCCATTTTCGTGAAATCGATAGGTGATCGATTTGATTGGCAGTAACACCATCAGGTGATGTCCAGGTGGCCTTGTGGATGTTCCGGTGTTGAAAGATGCTGCCTCCGATGACCAGATCGTTGAGCGCGCAAAAATCTGCGAAAAGTTCACCGTTTTCATTCATTTCACCTAGGGCATGCGTACCCATCACAGATTCTCTCCCTGTGTTGTCTGGACCCAATTTCGCGTTCATGTCACCCATCAAAATCTTGATATCTCGCTTGGGTGTCTTGTCTAGGACAGACTGCAGACGCACGTAAAATTCTTCTTTCGACTCAAGGCTAGCATTGTTTGTGGGCGCATAACATTGAATTACCGTCACATTTCTCCCCTTGGAGTTGAATCTGGCTGTGATTATCCGTGAGTCAACGGGTTCCCATCCAATGAGAGCGCCTGCAGCTATTGGGGATAGCATAATGGCGACGCCTTCTGAATGACTATGGTTCTCATCTTCATGACCTGAGTAAATAATCCGTTCCCCAGATGTCAAAACCAACATACCAGATCCATTCCATCTACTTTCACATATTCCCAGCAGTTGTATACCATACCTTTGCATTTCTTTCGCGACCTGTGCAGCCTTTCCGGTCTCATACATCGTACGGACGTTCCATGTGGCAATCTTAGTTGTTGCTTTCATCGACAGAAGATTCATCTGCTGACTGGCTTCCGGTGGGCTTTCACCAGTCTGCTTCATTTTTACCTCAGATGAGGTTTCTTCTCGATTCAAGCATGGAGATCTTACTTTGGTATGACATGTTGCTTTGGTTTCAGTAGCGGTTTGAGGTTTTTACAGAGTGGGGTTGCTGACCCCGCGTCTAACCCTCCTCCTTTTGCAGACGTGCTTGGACCGTCTCGGCGGAGTATTGTGATTGTGTAATCCGCAGGAAGCGGAGGTTTGGAATCAGGGTTTCCATCCCCTAGATGGACTGCCCTCCCAGGCTGACGAGCTCCATCTACCCGAAGCGAACTGGTTTTGAGGCGCCAGTCACCCGCCTTCGCCCCTTTTCCTGTCAGCAGAAGCAGTTCCGCCACGGGCAGGCCAGGAGTTGGGCTTCGGTTGTCAGAGGCTATTTGAGACGCACGCCGTATGAGAGCATTTTGTAGGTAGCGGGCGCTTATCCCCACCACCACCCTCGGCTGTGACAACCTTGGGAACCATTTTAAATTATTACTACCTTCAAATTTTACAAGCTAAATTTCTTGCATTCCCAAGCAAATTTCAACTAGATGATGTATTGTAGTACTCACATCTCCCGAAATTCTTTATTAATTCGATCATCACAACGGCAATTGAACTGAACATAATGTAACAGGTAAGGGAAACCGGAAATGCTCGCGACAATTTATTTTAAGTCAACCACGGGTAGATGACAAACATCTGGTCACTTATCGCAACATTCGGGTCGTCGGTCTAGCAATAACCAACTTACCCCCACGTTTCACGCAGACTGTGTCTCGATTCATCCCTGAGGTCGACCTATCCCACGCTAATGGTGTTCACCTACGAATTCTAGAGGAAACGATTGATCAGAGGCGTTTATTACGCAAAAGACAAAAAACAAAACACACGTCTATCTTATATAGGCAATCCAAGTAACCACAACACTGGCCTGAAACACGTCTGGCCCGCTTGCCACTTCGATCTGATTTGTCAGTCGATTTCGTGGCAACGGTTATGTGTTAATCCCTTACCACCCAGGACTTATTTTACAGTCCTTGACGATAGCGACAGACCTTAAAAAATTACCTGACTGATTGGCTTGTTCAAGTCTATGTGGACGGTGCTTTATCGAAGTCGGTAGCTAGTGAAGAGCTTCAGGGATCCGTCATTTGACCAATCCTCTTCGCACTTTATGGCATTGACAGACCGGCTCTCATCAAATGTAAGATCGTACTGTTCGCGGACGATATGAAAGTGCGGTCGAGGATAAATTAACCGGAAGTCTGCGAACTGCTCCAGAATGATCTGGACAACCTCTAGGTTTGGTACCTAAAAAACCGCCTAGTTTTCAATTTCCAAAGTGTCACATGTTAAACCTTGGAAAATATGTGGAGTTCCAGTATTTTCTTGGTACATACATCCTCTCGTGAATCATGGAAAAAAGGAATTGGGTGTGTTAATAAGCAAAATCCTAGGGATATCGAGTCAGTGCAACTCCGTCTACCACAAAACATCACAGAAAATGTCACTCCTAAATAGAATTTTCGGTTGGTTCTCAAAACAGAAAATTTCCTGCATTAGAAATACGTACATCAGACCCACGATGGAATATACAGTTCAAGCATGAAAAAATGCTGCGATTTGCAAAGATTATACAACCGAGCTACCAAACTTGTCACAGGACTCAGCAGGAACCCATAAAATGAGCGAATCAAACTTTGTATTTATTCGATTATTCACGCCGTCGTCTCCGGGGGGATTTGATTTTGTTTCACAATATTTTGAATACTAAAATTCACACTATACAATGCTTATTGAATCTACGGGGCTAGCATAAGACAAGAGCTCACACATTTATTCTAAGTATCCCTCACCCGCGACTCAACTGTAGACGCCGAGTTTGTTTCACGTGAAACAATCCACCTGATTATGTTGTAAACTAACCAAATCAGCAGATTTTCAACAGAAGTCATGATGCCTTTTTGACGTTTAACCCGTGCATCGAAGAAAACTATATATCTTCACCCCATGCCTCTACATTTGTCATCCCACCAATCGAAAACAATTTCTGCCCTTTGGATTTTTACCTCATTCTTGAACTGCTCAGTAAGCAACTCAATCCCTATTTTGCTTGTTATATTATTCGTAGTTCCCATATTATTCTATGGTTTTTTGTAAACCTAAATGCTTTTTGGACCATTAAAATTGAACTGAATTGAATTGAATGCTTGTGAATATGTCTTTGCTCAAAGTGTTCGAATGCAATCCTTCCGAAATCCGGACTATTAAAAGTTCGCGATTGTTCACGTGGGTCTTTTCGGTGCATCCTCCTCTTGTGATTGGCTAGAGTGTAATGTGCTTTATATCGGGAACAGCAATACTCGCTAATGCACTCCGCATTTCCAAAATAATATTATTCTCAAATCATTCAAGAAACTATATGAAATCTACAATAACAGTTAACCAAAATATAAATATACATTTACCAACAAGAACAAGCCCTATGAAAATATTCGAATGCAAAGCGTCATGAATTGTATCGCATTAAATCTGCCTTGTCGGTACAATCCAATCAAACGGTGGCTTCAAAAAATAAGCATAGCCTTCCTTGCACTTCGATGCATGTCGTATGATGTTCATTTGTGCAATGTCATCTCACTAGTGTATTTTATGTAAGCTATAACACGATGCATGATCGAAAACACCATTCTACACATTGCCACACAGAGTCATTGCGTCATCACGAGAGACTTATACTCAGTTTCATGTTTGGCAGTATTTTCGTTTGTTTCACTATTACTTCTGGGACCCTTTAGAGATAAATTTGTGAGAGCACGGGGTGAAATGACTAAAAATTAGTGTTCTAACATAAATAAAGAATTAGAGATAGTACAACTAGGTAAATAGATAAATAAATTATGAAAGTTAAACTGATTAAATCATAGTAAATATAGGGAAATTGAAAACTCATTTCGAATTGTTATTCGTTTATTTAGGAAAACATTAAAATGTTGACAGTCAAGATTGATTTGGCTACGATGTTGGAAGAACCAGCTCCAGCTCTGCTGTCATCCATTGATTTGCTCGACCGGGACCTTGGAACAATCTTAAAGGAATTTGACATAATGAAAGCCAAGATGCAAACTAAAATTAATGAGCTTACAGCCACGGTAATTGTCTAAAATTTCATTAAATCGTTATAGATTCTAGTAAAATTGTATCCTCATGTCTTGTGAATAGTATCAGCTTTTGTTGTCTAGCCATGAATGAATTAAAAGTGTCGTTCCCATTACCAGATTTCTAAGCGGCGCATTGGTTAAAATACGTTCTTCACCTACATATTGTAGCGTTTTTTTACGTTAACATACAGTTACTAGTCAAACTGAAATAATTGACCATAAATATAATTCTCCGGTCAGTTTAATACAAATGTGTTACACGAGGCGTTAACTTAAAATCCACCAAATATCAGAATGTTTTTGACATTATGTCCACTTAAGCTATACTTAGAAATAAATATTTCAACTTCATAAGATTACTTACAAGTTGTTATTATTTACACAGAAAGCACACTAATTCAATTTGACAAAAATGACGTTCATAAGTAACGCGTGATTCCGGAAAATCGTAGCTTGTTTGGCCTCCATATTTTCATTCATTCCGGGAAATATTCCTACGCCATAATCACAATTATATCTTAAGATTATACGTGTCATAAAATAGCGATATAATTGAATTGCTTTGTGATTCTGTATTTGAACATCGTGGTTCGTTGTAAAAACCCTAGGTAACTGTGGCATTCAAGTATAACTTTGTTTAACACTTATCCACTGTTTCAAGGCTCACTGAAACAAATCTTACTGTCTCCACCTAATGACGGCAAACAGCCAGAAACCGGCAGCGGAGTGTAAGTTCGGGGGATGTGAGCAACACATCACTTTAGTCATTAATAAGCGCCTTGAGTGCTTGACCACGAATCACTCTGCGATTCAGTGTTTGAGCATCGTGGTTCGTTGTACGAACCCTATATAACAGTTGGCGTACAATTATAACCTTGTTTACCTTTAATCCACTGTGTCACGGCTCACTGAACCTGATCTTACTGTCTCCACCTGACGATGGCAGACAGCCAGAAACCGGTAGTGGAGTCTAATTTCGGGGGATGTGAGCAACACATCACATTGGTCATCCATAAGCACCTTGAGTGCTTGACCGCGAATCACTTTGTGATTCTGTGAATGAACATCGTGGTTCGTTGTACAAACCCAATGTAACAGTGGCATTCAAGTATAACTTTGTTTAACACTTATCCACTGTTTGAAGGCTCACTAAACCTAATCTTACTGTCTCCACCTGATGACGGCAGACAGCCAGACACCGGCAGTGGAGTGTAAGGGATTGGGATGTGAGCACCAAAATATATTTAACGATATAATTGTATTTTGAAATTTATTAAAACTTCACCATCAAAAATTAAGCAGGACATTTTTGCACGTATGCCCATCTTTCGTTGCTTTTCCAAGATGGATGAAAACATCAACTTTGCGAATCAACTCAGGCCTATCAATGATTTGTGGTTGAAATTGGAACGGGAGTTTACACGTCCTGCTATCCAGCAGATGAAATCATCCCGTCCCGAAATAAACAAGTATTTAAATCTTGCTGAAACGGTAGCCAAGGTAGCCGGATGTGTACTGGTTGTTCATTTGCTTTCAATCATCGTTGTTATATTGATGTACGTAATCCTATGCATCAAGGAAGCAGTTCGTCAAGGATTCTGGCGTAAGTTCATCGCCATATTATTTTCTGTTGGGCTTCGTTGTATTGACACCAACATTTTGTTTGTTTCGTAAAACATAGGTACATTCTTGTTCATTCGGTACTCCATTCAAATCTGCAAGTCAATCTGTCTTAGATCTACGTTCAAATAGAATGTGAATTTTAAACACTACAGATCTACGGTATTTTTCCAGCATGATTTTATTCAGGATAAATATTATTCTATAGTCGTTACAAAGCATTTGACCCAATTGAATCAAAGTTTCAGGAGTTTCAGAGATCACAACCCAAGTAATACTGTTTCTACATATTAAATGTAGGAAGTGACTAGGTAGCAATTATAGGATTCAAATAATTTAGAATTTATTAGAGTTAAAGCTTTTCTGTCAACTTATGCTTAAGAAATGAGCGTTTCTTAACTGTCATTTATGTGACTATCATTATGTAGACTTCCCTACAATAATTCAAGTAAATAAAAGCTTCAAGTAGCGTATCCTTCTGTTAGTAACTCTTAAGTATAAATCGCCAGAAAACGTTTTTACTCTCAGCTGAATTCGTATCAACGCTGCTGCTGCCATTGAATGCAAATCACACGTGATTTGGAAATGAGAACCAGAATTATATTAACAGTATCTAGAGAGTCCAAAAATCAGCCAACTGTAGTAACTGAGTTTAGTAGCAGGCGTTAGTTTTCTGCTATAAACTAAGTCGAAATATAACCACAGATATACGTAAATAAAAAGAAAATGTCCTCGTGACTAAGGTAAGTTGTTAATAGTTTGAGGCAATATCAGTGTAAGCTCCAATAAATGGTGAATTTTCGATCCGAATGTAGCTAAACTGGCAGAATTTACCAACTAGCAGGTCGGGAATTCAAAACCAAACACCTACGCGCCTAATAGAAATTCCTGTGGCAGTTCCGTTTTGGCGTGTGTAGTTTCTAACATACAGCCATAACCTCGGATGCTGATTGTAGTTCGTAGTTGGAGCAATTTATCTATAGAGGGGCGAAACAACAATAATAAGGACTTTATACACAACGGTAAGTTTGCCTCGCATTATCCTTCGTGAAAGCGTTTTTAGGCTCGTTCCTCAAAGGGGCTCAACGTATAGCAAATTATGAAAACCGTCGATATAAAAGTGTTTATTATTAAAGCAAATGAATGGTGGCAAAGATCTAAAGATCAAACGTAATCCTCTAGCAGACTAAAGGTGCTTGGTTAATATCTTCAAATCGCAGACCATTTTATTAAACTACCATCAATCGATTGTGTGATCCACGATTTGGACTTCCACCTTTCATTGTTAGAAAAGGCCAAGATAGATAGATAGATAGATAGATAAATAGATAGATAGATAGATAGATAGATAGATAGATAGATAGATAGATAGATAGATAGATAGATAGATAGATAGATAGATAGATAGATATAAAGTAGATATATTTATTTATTGATTGGTTAATGAAAATATTAGTTACGTGTGCGTTCGAGTGCAATCTTTATTCATTTCGTCGTCTGTATCCATTTTTCGATCAAAACATAATTTGATTTAATTACCTTTTCATAATGAAAACTCACTTGTTTCTCATCGGTGCGTTGGTTACCGCTCTTTATTCCATTCACTAGTTCAAAATGCTTTTTGAATTATATCACTCACAACGGCTTACCTTTGGTTTGTGATTGAATTTATTGTTTACCTTTGTAGGCTATGGATATATTCGTGGCGGTGATTCAATCAGAAAGTATCCTGCATGTGGGTTCACCTTGTCCGCGATCTTATCCATTTTCGCACCAATCATGATCATCTTTGGGGTGGTTCTGTTTTTGATTACCATTCTGTTGAACAACGAAGCATGTCGCTATGTGATCAAGCCCGAAGCCATTAAGATTACCAGTGCCGCTTCGGATTTACTACTGAAGCATGAATGGCAAAACCTAGTGGTAAATGGGATTACCGATCAGAAAGTCAAATCGCTTTTGTATCTCGCACCGCCGAGAAATGCACTGGAATCGCTCTTGAATCATTGTAACACATTATCAGAGGAAGGCTATTCACCATCTTTTCTTCCTCTACTTGGAATAAAAAACTTGATCAACGTGAACGCAGTCATTGATCAACCTGAAATTAAAAACGCACTCAAGGAGGCTGAACGGTTAGTTTAAATTATAAACACCACAAATTGTGATTCCAATCGTTGAGCTTCCAAACATAATCGATCATAATTTTGGTTTATGTAGTTTGTTGTGCGAAAGCTGATTAAAATTTCCCAAATATCAACATACTTTCTTGTTTCAGACAAGTGGTGCAGCAGGTCAAAAGTCTCAATTTAAAGAGCATCTTCCCTCAAGACATTGATTCAATCCTGGAGAAAATGAGATCGGTTGCCAACAACATCATAAATCTGGATTATAAGGTACGCTGCATCTAAGCTGTTACTCCGTGAATATAGAATTACAATTTATGTAACTATATTTGTACATGCAAAAAAAAACAAAAGATGCTGCTTCGAAAATGAAGGATTGCAGAAACTCTTAGATAATAGATAATAAAAGGGAAGAATATCATCTGGATTTATTTAATTCTTAGTCATAACTGTATTTATTAAAGCAATAGAATGAGATTATATATGACAGAAAAATCGTAAATACTTTGACAAATTTGTATTTAAAAGCGACGAAGGTTTAACCGAGAGTTTTGACTATTCAGACAACAAAGGAATTGACAGATTTTGTCACGACTTCTACTGATACCTCGGCAACATTTTATGAGCAATTATTTTGTCCAAAGGATATGCCAGTACCAAGAACTTTGTTAGTCTCAACAGAATTCGGCGTGACTCCTGTGGTTGTTAAAAAGCAATTAAGCTTGCTTAACTTAAATTAAATCACCAGGGACTTTCGATTAACGCTGGCTGATCTGAGGTAATGTGGACTGGAGCTTTATGATTTATTGTGGGATTTATTTAAACACTCATTGAATTCAGAAAAACGTACTAACGGACTGTCAAAACAAACATCTCACACCAATCCACATTGGTGGTAGACTTTCGGCCAATCATAGTGACGTATGGGAACATCAGGTGTGCGAACGTGTCATCAAGCATCTCACAAGTTCATAAATGTTCTCTCAAGCACAACATCTCTTTAGGTATACATATTATGCTTGACTAATTTGTTTACGACTCTAAACGATTGGATGAAGCAATTAGATGAACGGATTTGCGCACATAACTTTTTTAGATATATCTAAAGATTATGGTCGTGCTAATTACTCTTTACTCCTTTGGAATCAGCAAGATGTAGTTATCACTTGCAATTTGCTTGCTTTGTTCACAATTTATCAGCTTGAACTCAAAGCCATGTAAAACTTTTAATGAGGATAAACTCTGTTGAGGATTGCCTATTTTTACTACAAGACTTTAATAAGCTTTGTCAGTGGTAATTTCAAATCAATCTGAAACCCTTCCGGTTCTCATTCTTACTTGGATGTCAGAAGCTTGGGTGGATTACATTAGAGAAATATCACGATATCTGCGTATGCAGAAATTTAGAAAACAGTCTACAGCGCGAGGCAATCTACATGCGTCCATGCTGTATACTCTACGCAATCTGACAAATTTTCCGGTGTCCCGCAACACACTTTGACATAGGCATTCAATACATACATACACTCAGTAGTGCACTCAGTACATTGCATTTTGGACAACATGGTTAGGAAAAGTCAGCTGGCTTCTCTGAAGGATTTATCAAAAGTATCTCGACACACGATTATTGTCTTACTTGTTGTTGGCGTCCATCGGTCGATATTGAACATGGATATACATTATAGGCACTAAAGTTTCCATTCTCTGCAACTTCTTGAATGACCAAATTGTCCATTTGGGAGGAATCTATTCCACAGCGCTCTCCCGCGGTTAAACGCTTGTGGTGTGAGCTGCATTTAGCAGCTAAGAATAGTATGTGCTCTTCCTGGGCATGTAGAGATGCTTTACACAGTGTCTCCAAAGTGTGCGAACAAGAGCAAATTCTTTTTAACTAGTATGATTGGTGTCGAGAGCGTTCATGTCTCTTTTAAAAACATCTTTGTACAGCAAGTGCGGTTTGCCTAATGATCGACTTTCCGAATTCGGAATACGATCATTTTCCATTTTTTACAATCATACTACTCAACTAGCAAACTCTTGCGTAAAAGATCGTCGGAACTATTACTCAGTCCGTGTAACACTTTTCTAAAGCTATTATTATCATCACAACCACCTAATAAAATGATTTTCCCTCAAAAGGTTGGCACTAGTTTACGAAAATACATCGATGATTTCGATACACACACCAAATGGGAATAGAATTTATCCAAGTGTATATTTTTTATTAGCATTTTACAACGTAATTTCATAAATGAAATCATTTTTATTTCTACCATATATTACCGGATCGAAATTTGACAGTATGATTCATATAATATTACCATGTGTAGCTACTTATTCTTCGATCATCTTGAAACTTGTATTGATCGGATGTGCGTATTCTGAAAAGCAACCCACACAAAACGTATCCTGGACTCCGAAACTGGTTATTCGAGAGCTCATATCGAAATAATACATAGCATTTTTTTCTAAATACAAAAACTTTCGACTTATCAACGCCTCATTTGTTGTCCTTATACGAATATTCTATGGTGTTATATAGCTATGAACTATTTTGCCATAAATTTTCAAATACTTAATCCTGAAATGCTCATGAACGGAGGTGTATCAAAGTCAAAAGTTATTCCTTAAATTACTCAAATGTTCGAAGAAATTCATATAACTTTACGTCTAAAAAATCATATCATTTTGAAAGAATCCTGCCATCAAACTTTGATTTGCCACGTAGGGAATAATCCAGACAGTCGTTCAAACAAATTTATTAAAGATTTATATTATATATACAGTCTTAAATCTTTTGTTTTAAGAAAGTATTCGCGGACGTGAAGTCAAAAATGCCAACTAAAAATTTATTCGAACCAGTGTTCAAGGAGCTGACGGAGTGGCTAGCGAAATTTCCGGATGATCAGAATGCTGAATATATGAAGAAAACAATCCAATATATGCGAAAAGAACTCAAAAGTCTTAAGGAAATCGAACAAAGAGCTACTGAACTTGAAACATCTCTCTCTAGTCTTGAAACTGTTAAATCATTAGGCCAAGAACTCACAAATCTAGCAAGCATTATTGGTAACGTTCGCGCGGTGAGTTATTTTTCATCCTCTCGTTCAATATAATTGTAATTGTTTGTAGAGAAATGCCATGGAAATAGCAATCCACGGCGCAATTTCGACGTTTAACTTCAGCAAAGAAGATACATGTCAGCATGTGAAGCCTGCTTCTAAATAATGTGGTGTGTAAGGGATGGGGATGTGAGCAACACATTACTTTGGTCATCCATAAGCGCCTCGAGTGCCTGACCAAGAATCACTTTGTGATTCTGTGTCTGAACATCGTGGTTCGTTGTACGAACCCTATATAACAGTTGGCATACAAGTATACCCTTGATTATTTATTATGTTTGCTGTAGCAAACTCTTACTTCCGGTTGGCCGAAAATTCATTAACTCAAAATTAACACCCCACAAATAAGGATTGCTTGTTCATCTACTGTCCCACTGTTTCGAGTCATGAGTATGTTGATGAGTGCTAATAGCACGAAATCGGTTGTAACGTACGTTTAATACAAATGCATGCAATTACGATTATTGTTCGAGCACATGAAACTTAACCACCTACATGTGTGTTGGCATATGTATTTGAACACTGGGTGTGCCATTTCCCTCCAACAGAGGTATACAAGTTGAAAAACTTATTTGATAACTAAGTTTTGGATTGAACATAGTACTGGAGATTTTGTGCAATTCACAACGCAGGTGAAATATAAAAGAACTCCACTGATAATAGCATGTATAACTTTGTTAAGTTTTTGAAACTCATGAGCATGCCAATCCTTCTGTCTCCACTTGAACGGCAAACAGCAAGAAAACGGTTAATTGGAAATAAAAAAGTGCAATTGACAATAATCAACATCTCGAATACTGAACTCGGAGGAAACGCTATAACAGACTCAGATTGTAAATTGCTTTGTGAACCACAAATGATCTAAAGGAATTGTAGTAAATTTTATTATTTGATTCGTAAGGTTTATTATAATGATGAGCATTTTGTGATTGAGATGATCAATATACAAATATAATAAATATTAAGAACAATATAATAAACATTGAATATTAGTGAGTTGAAGATGGTGATTGATCTATCTCCGATAACCAATAAGGCATGTATGCTAATAAGTAGAAAAACACAGCTTAAACATTCTAGGTTTTTGAAAATCTTACTTGTATTGAGTCATCTTAATAATCTGCGATATTGATGTGAACGATAAAAATGAGTTTGTGAACGATTGAAGCTTCAAGATGTATGGTTGGAAAAAGCAATTAAATTTAGAATAACAGTATTCCTCATTTGTGGACGATCTCATGTTCTTGGTTTGGGCATTCTTTCATGGAACGGCCAATTCTGGTACCCCGAATTGGGTGACCAAGCTTGTATTGAATATTCAATAACAGAACACACATGTCACGATTCCAGATTCGAGAAATTGTGCTCACAGAAACACATAGATTCACAATTACCATATCATAGTACATATTCTTTCATGAATTAAATACAACAAATAATCATGGAATGTCTCGTAAAGTTCAGTTCATGATTCAATACGCAGATTTTGTCAAATCAATATGCAAAAAATAAGTGTCCGAATTTGGAAGGGCATTCTAAAGGAAATAGACTCGTATCCAATAAAGTTATCGGCGACAGCTGATACGGTAATGGGAAATTTCTAATGTTGCTGAGAGACTGCATCTATGTTGCGAATCACGGTATTTGAATAAATGTTTTAAAGCATGATGTGTGAATATGTAATATTTTGTATGTCAGTATCATATCACTACGAAAGCTACATTCAAACCTTCGAAGCATACGGAATGACCTCAATTTGAACTATAAAATCAATCACACGGAAACTCACTCGATTATTTATTTGTTAAAGCGCACGAATCTCATTCCAACACGCTAATATTCAAAGGATTGTATTGAGTATCCGGGGTAAGGTTTCGGGTGTGAAACTCCCGACGGCATACGTTACTATAAACGTTTGAAAATGGTGTTCGGTCTTGATGTAACAAGACATTCAAATACAGAACTTCTTCGGTGTCAGCACAAAGGAGTTATTGCACGCCGCAATGTTAATAGTGCTTGCCTTTTTCTCGTCCCCTAACATTTTGCACTTTGTACGATCAAAGGTCAGTGGCGACACGTGGCGTCACTTATTTCCATACTATTTCGTTTTTCGTTTCTAGTACCCAAGTAGAGGTCATTCTTTAAGTGTGACATAGGTCGAAATAAGTTACTGCAATATTTTGTTAATAGTAAATGAAAGTGGATAGTCGATGCCAAGATTTTATTCTATAAACAATTATTATAAAATTCTTATTTCAAACAAACCCTTGAAATATGATCTCATCAAACATGCAAATTAGAAAATTTATTAAGCAAGATTATTTTGGCCCGTTCATTGCAAATGGATTTCAAATGTTTTTGAAATTTAGAAAATTTGCAACCGTCAAATTAATAACAAAATACATTGATCGCTTTCAGACTCTAACGGATGATCAGAAGATTGAAGAACTCATAAAAAGTGTTTTCAAAACTGAAGTGGATAGATTATTCGCTAACCTCAAACCTTCCCTTGAGGAAGAAACGACCTACCTGACCGCGAACCTCGTATATTGCGACCGGATTAACACGGTTCTGACTACCGCAATAGGAACGGTATGCGAACGCGAGGGTTTGATCAACCAACTGGGTGGATTCATGTTCCTGTTGCTTCTCGCAAGCCTCCCGCTGCTATTCACGGTGCTCTGCTTCCAAATTTTCCTTGGATTGCATCAAGAACAATGTGACTAATTCGAGCTCAACAAAATTGACACTGATCTGCAATTTACCAGAGAACTCACACGAACTTGCATTTTTCGATTAACTTTGATGAAGCGTGTGTAACGCACAGCAAAACTGCAACAATTTTTGTGCAACGTGAGAAAAAGTAAAAAACAATTTTGTATGAATAAAGTGTGTACATTTGTCTGTGTGATTTCAAGTTGCTTGTTCTCAGTTCATTCTACTGCGATGCCGAATTTATAAATTTTATCGTAATCTTGGTATCTCTGATAAAGGCAATCAGTGGCACATCAATTGTGGATCTTTATAACAGTCGACTAGGGGATTGCCGCGTTTTGTTTTGTTCAGTGATCGATACAGTTGAATCCATTTGGAGGCAATGTGTAAAATGTCATCTATAAGCTGAGGAAGAGCAAATAGAGCTCTTGGCCGCAGAACGCGGATAACGCCGTCAACTGATCTCGTACGACGGAGTACTGTCTATAGTTGTGAGTGCTGTGGGAGCGATTGTTCAGATCGAATCCGTCTGTTTAGTCGGATACGTATAAGTTGGTTTACATCGACCGTAGGAAGCCATCAGCAACATTAAAGTGGACTTAATTCTGAATCTTTTCCAGTATGCTCTGAGCACATTTTAGCTCAACATCATTTTTCAGCGCTACCGTCAATAGTGGGGATGACGTCAGTTAAACAAATTTTGAGGCAAAGAATTTCATTTATACTCAAAATGTTATTAATGTGTTGAGAGATTTGAATTACCGGTGTCAGCTTCTAATCCGAAACAACTCTGGTTTAGTATACCAGCGGAATTGAAATACGTCAAGCTATAAGATGAGATGAGACGAAAGTTCAGTTTGCATAGATTTTCCATATGATTTACTTTAAATATAAATTTGAAAATTTTTTCAAGTAAATAACATAACCAAAATAGTTCTAGTACTGTTTATATCCAACAGGTAGGGACAGTACGATCAGGATCCACATGTAATGAACCAGTGGGAAAATGGTCGTTGGGTGTGATGGAAACGCATGCATATGAGTATCTTTGTAAATTACCATAAGTTTAAACCCATTAGCATATGTATGGACACACGTGATAGACAAATTTAGTCGTTCCAACCTTCTCAAACAGTGGCTTACAAGCTTCACTTGTTTACCATTTTACAATTGTTCAAAGGCGTGCAGACTCTGATCTGATGAGTGCAAACAGCGCGAAACCGGTTGTGTGCTGTGTGTGTTTCATTGGAATGCATACAGATAAGGAATTTGTTTCAAAATAGCTATAATTATACAAAGTGCGTAACGTTTGGATGTTAAAATGTACTGTGCTGTCGTGGGAACATAATACCGATAGGTTAGAACAGCAGGGTTCATGGATAAATTAAAAATGTAAAATCCGCAAAACTTTATTGTTAAGCAAGGTCGATTAAATAGCCGC
The DNA here is from genome assembly GCA_013407085.1 of Atriophallophorus winterbourni. Lineage (NCBI taxonomy): Eukaryota > Metazoa > Platyhelminthes > Trematoda > Plagiorchiida > Microphallidae > Atriophallophorus > Atriophallophorus winterbourni. The sequence goes on from JACCGJ010001562.1 coordinate 29,416, forward strand.
TAATTAAATAAAATAATAGAAACGGGTTCCAAACAAAGTTTGTTTGTTTTGCGAAAACATATAAAATGTAGAGCTTTGTTTTTAATTAACAACAAATAATCGCTTGCCATATCGTCCTAAGTAGCTGAATATTTTTTTCAAAAATATTATGGAGCCGTTGCACTGCTTAATGAATTTACATTCCATCTTTTAAAAAAATAAATGACCCCAGGCTAAAAGTGCTTTGCGTTGTAAGTATGACGACATCTGCACCAGAGACTTCTCCTCGTTCATCCGGTGCAGCTCCATGTCAACCGTCGATTCATCGACAAATCAATTCACTTGATAAATCGAATTTTGGCGATATCGGTAAATCTTTACTTTCGATGGAATGCTTGGGGGTTAAAACGAGTGGAACGTCGCAAAATCATGCGCAGAGTAGTTCGCTAAAGTAGTCAATTCAGTAGCGGGTGTTGCGGAAAGAACTCTGGACTGCGTTGTTCTTACAACAAAATCAAGAAGCGTATTGTAAATCCTGGGTTGACGAGGACAGTCACTGTGTATGGTTGGCAAAGCGATCCAAGTAAATGAGTTTATAAACAAAAACGTTTCACGGCAGCTTTCCAATCGAGGCGGCGGTACACTAAATCCTTTGAATATTTGCTTTTTCGGATTAGATTATTATGTTATATCAAATAATTAAGATGGTGAAAAATGTTAGTATTGACACTATGGTTCATCTTGAGGACATTCCACATGCTTCGTTGTCTGCTATCTCGTAGTTCCCATTTGGACATTCGTTTTTGGAGCGGCCAATTCTGTTACCACGAATATGTTGACCAGGCTTGTATTGACTATTCAATAACAGGACGCACAAGATTCGAGTGTTTATCGTCACAATATGCACATAGCTTCACAATTACCATAGCACAGTAAATATTCGTTCATGAAATAGAAACAACAAATAATAATGTAATGCCATGTAAACTCCATTTAAATAACTTGAGTCAATACGAAGTAGTCGTCAAATGATCATGCTAAAATAACTGTCCAAATTTCAAACGAAAAATTCAACGCTGGGTGCGGTAACGATAGTTTCAGGGAGGGCATTCCAAATGAAACTGACTCGTACAGAATAAAATTATCGGACACTGCTGATACGGGAGTGGGAAATTTTAGTGTCGCTGAGAAACTGCATCTATGTAGTGAATTGCGGTATCCGAATAATGTTTTAAAGAATGATGTGTGGGTATGTATTCTTAGCAAATCAACCACTGATCCCGACCTAGCCTAGGTGACGTAACACTTTTAATGTTTACTATACTATTCTTAGCGATAGGGAAGACATGTGAGAAGCAACAGGAACATAAATCCACCCAGTTAGCTGATCAAACCCTCGCGTTCGCATACCGTTCCTATGGCGGTGGTCAGAACCGAGTTGATCCGGCCGCAATAAACGAGGTTCGCGGTAAGGTAAATCATGTCTTCCTCAAGGAAAGGTTTGAGGTTAGCGAATAATCTATCCACCGCATTTTTGAAAGCACGTTTTACGGGTTCTTCAATGTTCTGATCATCTTTTAGAGTCTGGACGCGATCAATGTATTTTGTCAATATTTAAACGGTTGTATATTTGCTAACATTCACAAAACATTTGGCAATGAACGGCCCAGCATAAACTTGCAAAATGAAATTTGAATGTTTGATGAGATCATATTTCATCGGTTTCTTTCAAATAAGAATTTCATAATAATTGTTCATAGAATAAAATCTCGGAATCCGCATTCCGCTTCATGTTCCCTGCCCTGACTTTCACTCTTGGTCTGACGAAGATTTTGAGTCAGATGTGAAACGTTACCCAAAACCGAATGCAGACAAAATTCGTTCGAACAGCATTGTTCGAATAAAACAAAAAAGATTTTCTTCCAGCCTGCCTTAAACTCGATGAAATTAGAATTGCAACTCGGAAACACCTAGATTTCTATCGAGAAATTTGAAATCAAATACTGCAGTGTCATTCAGGAAAGGAGATTCTGCAATGGGTGTCTACTAGAATGGCATGTCTGTCAGTCACAATCTGCTAAACATTATTTTGATTATACAAGTTGCAACTGGGTGCAATTTTTTGCAGTGGCTCGCCCTACAATTTATCAAACTGAGTGCATTGTATAAACTAACCCCGTAAAGTAGATACAGTGATGCTTATAATGCAGATATCATATTTACTACCAATTCCATTGACCTCTTAACATTAGCGTACGTAAAACCCATACCAACCGTCATTAACGATCGATATACTTCGAATAAAATACGGTTATAAATCGCTTCCCATAGATTGTTCATGCAGAGCAAGCTTCAACTTGAACTGATCATAACTTGTACGCTCGACCGAGTACACTGATCGCTGTCGATCAACAGTTCAATCAATCGAACATTCGTGTGTGCATTATCGACTGTCTACGCCGCGACTGCAAAACTTCAGTTTTAGCAAATGCTGTGTATATTGCTCAGATCTCTCGCAATTGCACCTAAGCAGTATTATATTGAGATGTTTAAGCATTAAGGATTAATATCCTTCTGGTAGAACATTTCTCATTGAATGATAGACAGTAACTAAAAGACTCATTTGCATGCATCTTTATCACACACCCCACGACCAGGTCCGTGCTGTTTGCATACAGGCGCAACTTGTTAGCTAAAAGAGTTTTCTTCTTTACACAGCAGCCTCTATGGAGTTCTTGGGCGGTTTCGTTATCGCAAAGCGATATACATTATATGGTTTCACAGAAACGGCTAGCTGCAGAATTATTTTCAATCACGCTAAATATATTGTAAGTTACTGCCATTCGGCAAGCCACATCAGTACACAAATGAAACAATAAATAATGGTTTAGAAAAGCAAAGACTTTACATTCGTTGTTGACCTCCTTCGGTTGATGTTGAACATGAATATAGTGCTCAAACACACGACGGTTTGATGCTCCACAACGTATCAAATCTTTCAGCAGCGATAGCAGTAGCAAGCTGACACCGTGATCTACATTCAGCAACCGGGAGCAGTCTATTATCCCCCATTTTGGAGATTGCAGTTCACACCCTGCCTCCAAAGTGAGCGATAACGAGCAAGTTCTTCCAAACTCTCGCCAAGAATGCTTCATATCTCTTTTGCAACTGTCTTCGTACCGCAACTTATGTATGCCCAAATCTCGACTTGCTTATTTCAACTCACTATTGAGTATATCTTTTGGAATATGACCATTTTCAATTTTGTGCACATGACACCCACTAACATGCTCTGTAGAACAGAGGTAGAAAACATTTCTGCGTTCATTAATTTTTTAATCCACAATATGGTTATGATACGGTACATGCTTCTTAAATAGAAAGCATACTGTTTCCGTGCGTGTCTTGCGTGGATGCTTCAGGTGTCACTGACGATAGTAAATCGTTTAGTACACATGAGTTGTATAACATCATCCTGGTTTTCAAAGATATTCCAAGCAATCATGTGTTTTGACACTTCAACTACTCACGAGTAGTCCTTCATGTTAGTAATTTGCTTGCTGTTGATAAACTTGAAGGCATCACCTGATGACCACATCATTCATAATCTGGTTGTTGTGTGGAGCTTATGCAAAACATTACGTTGGTAATTTGTAATCATCTTGATCACTTGACTGGGAGTTACCCTGAGATGCTCTAGTTGAACCTACATTCCAGATTTGTGCCAAAGACAACGAAAAACGATTTACATTCACATTGAGAATCCGCACAAGGAAGTGGATTAAGATACGCAACGATGCATGGAGAAACTATGTCCAGAATCCGATGCCAGATAATTGAAAAACGTATCGTATGTTGAGGAACAAGTTCACCTCTCTTATCACCGAGGACCAGCAGTTTCATCAGGCAAGACTACTGAGCGGAACCCCAAAGTCCTGTACCAGATTGTTAACACTACATCAAAAATTAAGCCAGGAATCTCAGCACTACGCACACCTCATGGTTCAATTACAACTGCGTTCGGGGCTGCCGAAGTTCTTGCAGGTTACTACTGCAAAGTTTTTGTACCAAGGAATCAGTGCATCTTACGCCGCATTCGATCGGTTTTTCCGATGAAATACTCAACGAAATTTCAATAAATAATGAGTATGTCAAGCTCAAACTTCTTCGTTTGAATACCACAAAGTCACCAGAAGCAGATGGAATCACTCCTTTTATCCTCAAACAATGTGCATCCTCATTGTGTGGTCCACTCAGCACGCTATTCCAATTTTCGCTCGAAAATAGTACAATTCCCGCGAAATTGAAATCTTGCATCATCACTCCAATCTACAAGGGCGGGAATCGATCTGACGCTGCGAACTATAGACCAGTTACGTTGTTGCCAGTAATTTCTAAAGTGTTAGAGAGTTTAGTAGCGGAAAAGATCACCCATCACCTCGAAACCAATAGACTTCTTGCGACTGAACAGCACGGTTTCAAGAAATATCACTCATGTCTAGCTAATCTCTTGCTCACCTTAAACGACTGGACTGAATGTGTGGACAATGGTTACTCCATCCACACACTCCATCCACACATGCTTTTTAGACATGTCAAAGGCTTTCGACCGCGTCAATCATAGTATTTTAATCCATAAACTTTAGTTGCACGGAATAACAGGAAAACTTCTTGCTTGACTAGAAAAGTATTTACGCGACAGGAGTGCCCAAGTCAGATTCGACGGCGCCTTTCATCTGTCAATTGATTCACAGCACACAGTGTTCAGTGGGAAATCAAGCAACTTCAAATTTTCAACCCAACCCAGGCCAAGGAGATTCAAGTTTGGATGCTTTGACAGGTAACAGACACCTTCTAGTTGTGTGTCGTTGAAGGCAATACAGCAGGTAATCTGGCCCATGAGATTTTACCTTCCTCCAGATGCGCTGCCCGCAACATGACTGGTGGGATTTATGTTTGGTTTGCCAACTGATCGCCAAGTGTCTTCCGATATTATAGTGATGTCGGAGGCAGTGTCAACTTGAAAACGGGTGGGCGTACCATTTAGGGTCACGGTAAGATACTCCCGTCGATTTTTCACATCCCCTTGGATGGTTAAAAAGACAAGATAGGAACGATAAGTATTATTATTGGAATGATTCAGTACAGATTTCTTATTAAAATAATTCGCCCGGCAGTAATTTTCTTTTCCTTTTCCATTGAATCGTGGACGGGTGTCTCATGTTTTCGGATAAAGTGGTAATTTCAAAGGAACTTCGTTCAGCAGTTCTCAAACAATTCCACACAATTCATCCCGGATAAATCATATGATGGCGCTAGCGCGCAGCTTCGTGTACTGGCCTCTTATGGATTCACACATTAAGAACCTGGTTCGATGGTGTTCTAATCGTCATTTGGCATTAAAATCATCGACAAAGTGTGAACCGCACTCATGGACCACTCCCACAGAACCCTGGTCAAGAATTCACTTGGATTTCTTGGGCCGACTGAACGGAATATCTTATCTCCTACTGGTGGAGTCACAGCAAATGGCCAGAGATATTCCCCCTCACCAACACAATAACTTGGCGACGGGAGAAAAGAACCCAGGAATTCCAAATGGCAATCACAGCAGAAGAAGTAAAATCAATAATTCAGCAACAACAACGCCAATTCGATGAAGCTCAAGCACGTTTTATACAGACACTTTTGAAAAAATCTTAGTGTCATTTATGAAGACAAGAAGACTGACGTACAAAACTCAGCAGTGGATGCAATCATCAACAGCATCCGCGAATTCAATTACGACCCAGAAAGCAGTCTCACCTTCAAATCTTGGTTCAAGAGATTCGAAGATATTTTTGAATCCGACCTCAACAACGCAGATGATGGTGAAAAAACGAGACTGCTGCTGAGAAAACTGGGCAAGTTGGAACATGAGAAGTTCATCAACTATATTTTGCCACAATCCCCAAGTGGATTCACTTATGACCAGATTGTACAACTTCTAGAAGAAGTCTTTTGTCAACAGTCTTCTTTGTTTAACAGACGATATAACTGCATGAAATTGGTCAAGGAGGATTTTAATGATTTTGTGACTTATGCAGGAAAAGTTAATAGAGCGTGTGAACAGTTCAAGTTCAAAGATATAACTGAAGACCAATTTCGATCGCTGATATTTGTATGTGGTTTGCAGTCAGAGAAAGATCAAGAGATTCGAAAGAGACTACTGTGTCGCGACTCGATCAAGATCCAAACATCAACTTGATGTCAGTCACAACCGAATGCCAGAGATGGCTAAATTTGAAGCGCGACACTGCGATGGTCGAACAAAACCACTGCAAGAATGAGCCTTGAAGCAGTAAAGTGCCGCCAGAATGATCATCGTGTCGATCAAGACACCAAGCTCCCATCCCAGTGTTGTCATTGTATCGAATGGCCTTTTGCTCGTTATTGCCCATTCAAGAAGCACCTATGCCAGAAGTGCAACAGAAAGGGGCATAACGAAAACCACTGCCGCACAAACTATTTTAAGAAATCAGTGTTCAATGATCCCCATCCTGTCTTCGCCACCTTCAAGACACCGGAAGATGGAAATTCAGCGGAAGAACAGCCGCCTCGAATTAATTCCGCAGAATGCAAACCAAGAAGTTGGGCCGATCGAAGAGTGTTCCAGTAACCACACCACAACCAAGCTTAAACGGGGAGGTGTTAGGAGGGCACCCTCTGTTGTATAGACAGTAAACGAACTATCGATTAATCGACCAATCAAGATCGATGGTGAGTTCAAATTATGATTTTCACTCACTGTGATATTCACGCATTCTCTCACTTGTGATACTCTTAGCATTCTATGAATAAACGAGTTCAGCAACAGTTGTGTTCTCTCTAACCACACGGCTGGGCCAACACTAGCAAACCACATATAAAGCAATTTTTATTCTTTTTTTCATGAACGAATATTTACTATGATATAGCAATTGTGAAGATACGTGCTTTTTGTGACTATAAATACTTGAATATTGAATCTACCTTTTTATGATGAGGTGAAATGTAGCTTAGGAGAGCACCCGTTTACTGTTCAACATTTGAGCCAAACAGTTTAAACAGATTAGAGTACCTGTAACTTGTAACCTTAATACGCTGATTTAGCTCGTTCAAGTAATCTTAAAACGCATCTTGCATCTCTAGCAAAAGAATGGATTAAAGACACGTCCGCATAATTAGACGGCTTATCAGTGTCTAATCAATAACTCAGCTTTAGCGGAATATGTGTTACTCACCGGCCACAGCGTGAACCTAGAGAACGTAGAGGTGCTGTGACGTAGCATTAAGTTTATATATGGAACGCCTGCATGTAATGGCGGTCGAAATAACGAATGGTGGTAGACATGTTGTCAACGAGATAGATGGGGCAGAGATCTCCACGATATGGCTCTCGGTATAGCAACGGACAAAAAAGCATTTAATATTACTTTAACGTCACTTAACTTTAGTCACGTTTTTCCACTCGAGTTTAATTGTGCACCCGTAGGTCAGTGTCAATTTTCATTGACCGACTTCAGTCTGCGCTAGGTACGTGGGCCAATCGATAGGGTGTTTGTTTACGGAACTTGATATCCCTATGGTTGCAATAGGCTGTTTAGTGGTGAGACCAATTATAAGTGGTGGATGGAGTGATATTTAATGATGTTCCCCGTGCTGACTATCACACTTGGTCTGACGAAGCTAATGGGACAGAGGTGAAACGTTATCAAAAACTGATCTTACCGATCGCTTTCGAATTCCATTTTCATGGCATGACTAATCGATCGGTCCAAAACATTCTCTGTTAAATTTCCAGTGGTTTTTTCTGCTTATTTTTTAGAACATTAACCAGACTAAATTACTTTTGATAAATGAGCTAATCAAACCTACAACACACAGTCAATGAACGAAAACTGAATTAAGAAAAATCGTGAATAAAAATTTCACAACTGTTAATTCATTGCCTTTCATAAGCTATTTCTTTATTTTACCATCAAACTTGAAACTTGGAAAATCTCGAAGCCGAGATTTACAGTGAAATTGCGAAAGTAATATGATGCACACATCCCCAGCACTTACACTCGACAACCGGTTTTGGGCAGCTTGCCGTCATCAAGTGGAGACAGGAAGATTGGATTCAGTTAGCATTAAAACAGTGGTTAAGTGGTAAGCAAAAGTTATGCTTCAATGCCACTGTTACATAGGTTTGGCACAACGAACCACGATGTTTAAACACAGAATCATAAAGTGGTTCTTGGTCAAGGCCTCAATGCGCTTATTTGTGAGCAAAGTAATGTGTTGTTCACATCCCCGGCACAAATGCAATGTATGGACTGCAGGAAGACATTTCGAGTTCCCTTATACGCTTGGTTCCATATTCTTGAAAGCAGTACAAACAGTCCAGTACAAACAAAGATGCAATATATTATACACCAATACGGCTTTAAAATTTGAACACATGCATCGAAGTGAACTATACATCTTGACCCCACGAATTTAAATGTGCCATCAAACGATCGAACACAGTTTCTGGCGTATGGATTTTTACCTGATTCCTGAGCTGCTCAGTGAGCAAACCAATCCCGTGTGAACTACTTATGTTATGCGGTCAGGCTTGGTCGCCCTAGCTAGAGAAGGACAACAGACTATTTTAGAGAATATATAATGGTTCCACCAAGCTCTTACGCGGTTAAAGACACAAACAATAGGAAGAGCGTATCACAAGCCTAAATTTTTTACTCTCGCCACCGCCATCTTAAGGGTGATTTGATTCTTATGTTTAATATATTGCATACCTCCAACCATCCCTTGAATAATCTATTCACACAACAACCACGACGAAACAGCCGGAGTCAGGACTACACAGTACTGATTACCGACTCGAGACTGAACTGTTCAATGTATTTTAATTCTAAATGTGTATGTTTTACCTGGAACTCCCTAACCTGTAATGTTTAGTAATTTCACGAGTGAGTGTGGTGGGAAACGTCCGAAAATGCGTTTCAGTAAACCTAACAAGCTGCACGCACGCTTGTAGATGGCCTCGCACTGTAGGCTGTTCTTCAAAGTGTCAGACACCAAGATTCCGAGATCTTTTTGTGATGTACTCCATTCAAGCGGGTGGCTGCCAAGTGTATAGGTAAAGGGAAAGGGTTTTCCGACTTGCAACATTTTGCACTTGCGGAAATTAATTGGCAGTTTGTTTTGGATTGACCACTGGTGCAGCTTATTCAAATCTCCTTGCAGAACTTGACAGTCCTCGATAGAGTTGACCTTCGTCCAAATTGTTACATAGTCTGCGAATAAAACAAGCTTACATGCTAGTAAGTTCGGTAGATCGTTTATAAATATGAGAAACAGTATCGGACCGAGAACCGAACCCTGAGGGACTCCGCTCGTGGCTTCAATTGTTCGAGAAGTTTCACCATCTATTCTGACTTTTACTTTGCGTCCAGACAGGTAACTTGTGAACCATGTTAGTAGGTTTCCGATGACGCCAACATTCTGCAGCTTCTGAAGCAGTAAGGAGTGATTCACTCTGTCGAATGCTTTAGATATATCTAAGTAACCGGCATGGACGGAACCCCCTTGGTCTAGTGCTTGCGTCCAGTCATTTAGAGTCGTGAGCAAGTTAGACAGGCATGAATATGTTTTCCTAAATCCGTGTTGTGTGAAAGTTATTAGCTGATGGTTCTCGAGATGTTCAACAAGTCGTTCACACACCAGGCGTTCCAAAATTTTAGAAACCGCTGAAAGAAGCGTCACGGGGCGGTAATTCGCCGGATCAGAACGACTGCCCCCTTTGTAGATTGGTGTGATAACACCGGTTTTCCATTGAGTTTGTACGGTTCCCGTATTCAATGAATGCCTGAATAGACCACATAGTGGGCCACAAAGCTCCAGCTCGCATGACTTCAGAACATTGGGTGTTATTCCATTCTCTCCTGGTGATTTGCGAACGTTCAGCCCGTGTAAATGCTTTCGCACATCCGTAAGATTTACGTCGATGTTGCTAAGGCATTCGACTTGTAGTGGGCGCGGCAAAGTCGTCAGCGTTGACACGTTCTTTGGACAACATACTTGCGCATAAAATGATATTAGGGCATCAGCTGTATCCTTGACACTATCAGTCAGTCCGTTCTCAGTCTGGATAGGAAATACACCTGGCTTAACCTTGGTCGCGGTTTATACTATGGTGTACAGCAACTTAGGATGTCGTTCCATCTGGTCGATCAGCTTCCAATGGTGATATTGCTTGTCTTCTCAAATTAAGGACGTCACCTTGTTACGAAAACTACGAAAGTGTTCCCAAGATGCGTCTGTTCGTATTATTTTGTGTGCAGCCCATGCGGAATTTCGCATGGCTATCCACTTCCGAGCGCGGCTTCGGAGTTTGACACTGAACCATTGGTAAAAGTGTCTGCTGCACTGCAACGACTAGTATAAACATATCGGCAAGCGTGTGCTTCACATAAGGTGCAAATGTGGTGTCAGCTCTCACTATCTTCTAGAATAAAATAGAAAATGAGTTTATTTGTGTACACTAATTTTTGAATATTATCTGGTGAATATCATGTTTGTGTAGTCGTTAGGAACAAATATGATACGATAGATGACATGATACAGAACGTTCGATGCTTCAGTCATTTTATACATATTCTGCTTATGAGAAATTTCAACTTCATCCATATCGCCTGACTCGAGAAGGTGGTGTTGCGCTTTACCAGATTCCGAGATTGCTCTGCCAAGAGATCACAGATGACGACTTACAACTGCAAGACACATTATAGTGTCCGCTGAATGTAACAGCAGTCAAAAAATGCACAGTGGGTGTGATTTACCGATCGCCTTCAGCCGATTAAGCCTACAGTTCAGCATTACTTGCAAATATACGCTTACCGGCCACGAGATACCGCGGCAGACTTTTTCTGATCAGAGACCTCAATTGGAAATTCAGTTCATCCAGAAAACTGCATAATTGCTATATATCAACAGTTGCATGAAAAAATTCCACTCTACAACCATATTTTTAACAGAACCCGATTTCGTGGTACTGATACACCGTCTATATTGGAATTGATACTGACAAATGAAGAACACGTGATTAAATGTCTCACATATGAAGCTCCAATAGGAGTCAGTGACCACTTAGTTATTACGTTTCATTATATTTGCCAGGCAATCAGAACAAGTGAGATCATGAAGCTGATTAGAATAATTGACTTTTCACAACTTAAAACTACTCTTAAGTACGGGACAGTCCTTGGTCTTAAGTCCGACAACGTGCACGATCAGTGGCAGTGGATGATATACGCAATTAAATTTGCCGCTGGAATGCACTCTCATCTTGTTTCATAGGTGAGAAATGGATATAAGTTTAAGCTGAGAAACCGAACACGGAAATGGTTGACTCCACGAAATGCTGCATGGCGAGCTCATCGATATGATACCACTGTTGAGAGTTGGGAGACATTCCGTTTGCTGAGAAATAAGGTGAACAAACTTGTTGTTGATGCGAAATTGAATTATCAAAAACATTTACTCAATGAAATGTAATCAAACCTCAAAAATATCTTTCAGATCATAAATAACCGGTCTAGGGTGAAACCAAGGGTTGCCGCTCTGAAGACAACAGCCACAGATTCGCAATCTGCGGATGATCTATCCCATTTCTTCTCCAGTCTTCAGTCCACGAAACACCGTTACATGTCCCATAACTCCCGTAATCTCACCTGAAAACGTCTTACAACAACTAACTATTACTTCGGACAGTGTCCTCCGCACATTGCTAAACCTCAACATGAAGAAATCTCCCGGAGCTGACGAAATTAGCACACTTTCTGTACGCCCCTTGTAGTGGACTAAATAAAAATAAGTCTGTACTACACACAATAGGGTAAACATGGAAAAAACTTACTAAAAGACCAAAGGAGCAGATGTCCAAAGAAAGATCTTAGAGGTGATCTAGAGACTAAATGTCGTATCCATGCAGACTTACCATGGTGGGAGCGAAAGTCGTCGCAGAAATCTCGAGAAGTAATCTAAGAAGTGTTGTAATTCTATGTGTTCCGGAAGAAGATACTGACGTACCATCTCAAGAAAAGTCTGAGCTCGATCACAAACAGCGGAAATATCTAGCCGGAACAATTGGTATTAAAAATACCTTACTTGTGGATGTATTTAGGATACCGCGGTCTGCCTACTATAAAGGACAAAATCCTAGCCATTTAAAGGTAATCTTCTAGACAACCGAAATGACCGATGGTATCAAACGTGAATGGAAAGCTAATGGAAAAAACCTACCCCAGAACGTCAAGTTCAGCTTGCCCATGGTAATATCCGAAAGCAAGCAAAGGGATAGTACCGACCCACCAACGCCTAGTGATGAGGTTCAACCTGAATGTCAAGCGATAGCTCCAAAAAACTTGAGCATTCCGACACTAACCGAGTAGGCTCTCTAATAACTTTACATGATTTGAACACCACAAACTCTATAAGATGAAACGGAGATATCAATTCCAAATATGAATATGATAAGGAAAGTTCGAGAGAGAGAAGCGGTGGTGGTGTTGCTCTTTATTATCATAATAGACTCCAATGCCATCCAATAGGAAACACAGAATTCACGCTCGAGGATACAATTTGGTGTTCTTTAACGCTGATGTCTGGTGAAGTTTGCATTATTGGTGTGGTCTACCGGTCCCCTTCATCTACAGAATCGTACAACGAAAGGTTGATCCAAGTGCTTCAGCGCTTGACTCGCACACAGCAAGCAACGACACTTATTATGGGTGATTTTAATCTGTCCACCCTTTATCTCAGGGACGATCAATCCCCACAAACACCAGAATACCGATTTAGAGAGGTACTAGATTCAATCCCGTTATACAACCATGTTCACGAATGCACCCGGAGGAGAGGTTCTGACCGCCCCTCTGTCTTGGATTTGGTGTTAACATCGGAGGAACAATCTATCGAAGCGATCGAATTCCAGGCTCCACTGGGTCTTAGCGACCATTCAGTGCTTGTGTTCGACTATGTTTGCAGTACTCAGCAATCGCTTACTCCGAATGGGGTGGTTCGACGGGTAGATAAATTGGCCCTGAGTAAATCGCTCGTGCAGATTCCGCATTTTCAGACGGACAACAAAGGCCCTGACTCGCAATGGAACGAACTTTTAGGTTTCCTGAAACTGAAGATAGACGAAAACTCGCAGATCGTTCAGAAAAGTTGCTTACATGAAATTCGTTTTGTTGTCCGCAGCAGAACAAAAAAGTGGATAGCACTGAAACGAGCAGCGTAAGTGCAGCACAAAGCCAACAATACTTCTACTTCTTGGCAACATTTCCGTATGTTACGCAACAAAGTGACTGCGCTTATTCGAGAGGATAAGGAAGCGCACCAATTGATGCTCCTGTCGAAAATGGATCGCAACCCTAAGTTATTATAAAAATCATGAACGCGAAAGCAAAAGTCAAACCAGGTATTTTTCCCATCCACAATGGTGAAAAACTCACTGAAACTGCGTTGGAAACCGCAAATGCTCTGGCAATTTACTATTCTATAGTGTTCGCGCTAAAGGTTTTAGTGGAAGGTTCTGAGTATTCAATCGAAACAGGAATCGAAACACAGTGAGATATTTCGTTAAATCCAATGATTGTCTCAAATCATTTGCTGAAATTTAATGTAAGAAAATCCCCAGGAGCAGATGGCATTACACCGGATGTACTCAGGTTTTGTCACCGTCAGCTTTTTGAACCGATCTCCAGCCTGTTTAACTATTCGTTGCTTAAGGTAGTATACCAAAAGATTGGAAGTCCGGCGTGAAAACACCTATCTTTATAGGCGGCTGCCGAATTGACGCTGCAAATTATCCTCCCGTCACAATTTTACCCGTTAATGCTATGGTCATGGAACGTATAGTCTCGAAAAGTATGGTTGCACACTTTTAATCGCATAATTTGTTTTCGCCAGCGCAGCATGGATTTCGATCACACCGATCTTGTCTCACAAATCTTCTCATAGCATTTGACGACTGGACAAAGGAGTTGGATAGAAGTTCTTGCATCCACGTTGTTACCTAGACATTTCGAAAGCTTTACACAGAGTCAATCATCATCTGCTTTTTCAAAACTGGTGCGTTCAGCAATATGTGAACCACTCATCTCATGGTTGTGCGACTATCTGTCAGATCGCGAGGCCCGAGTTAACGTTAACGGAGTGCTATCTTATACGTTCAAAACCACCAGTGGAATCCCATAAGGATCTGTGTTAGGCCCGCTCCTCTTTCTGTTGTACATGAACGATTTACCCCCCACCCTCTTATCGTTCATAATGGTCCTGTTCGCGGGTGATATGAAAATTTGAACGCAGGTTAGTTCTGCAGGGGATTGTGAGAAACTACAAATGGATTTCGACAGCCTGTCGAATTGGGCGGTCATGTATGACAAATCATTCAACATACAGAAATGTAAGATGCTCTATCTTGGCAAGAATGTTTCTGAGGCATATCTATTGGGAACTGAACACCTAGCGTGGAGCTCGTTAGAAGAAGATCTTGGAGTGTGGATTAGCGGTAAACTGAAGAGCACAGTGCACTGCCAGATTTCTAGGTATCCTTTGAAGAATATTTGAAAGATTCTCTCTGGAAACGTTACCAAGGATAATGAATGTCTACCTTCGCCCTACGATGGAGTATGCGGTCGAGGTCTGGGCTCCTTGACTGCGAAAAGATATAGCTCTTTTCGATAAAATCTATCATAGAGAAACAAAGTTAGTGATGGGTCTTCGCAATGTTCCGTACACAGAAAGATGCCGACGTCTGGGTCTATGTTACTTTACCCAAAGGAGGATACGACGCGATATTAATTTGACCTATAGAATTGTGTCTATGGAAGGACATCCACTAAACCACTTACTTGATTTGTGTAACGGGAAAGTGACACGCGGAAATACCATATCCCTTTACGTTCCAAGTTCCCGTGTTGATTGTCAGCGCCATATTTTCGCCGTGCGTGCTATATTTCTTTGGAATTCCCTACCTCGACATATTGTGGCGATTTTTAAATCGAAATTGGACTTACACCTGCAAACGAACATCTTTCGTGAGCCTTACATTTGATATTATCTATTGTTTTTATACTATTGTAATTTTCATGTTTTTCATTCATACCGTAATCCTGTGGTGTTTTAGAGTATTAACTTTTTAACCATAAATCCTTGAATCTTTGCTGTCTGTACAAATAGGGGACTCTTGACGCTTACCTATCGCCGGTGCACATTGCAAACTTTGAAACCGAGATGCGATGTTGGCACAAGAGTCTAAAATGATATGGTATTCTATTGGAGTATTTTAGGGGTTAGCCTAGCATACAGCCGTAAAACAGACTAATTTGATGTCTTTTGTATCGTCATAGATCAAAACAGCGCCAAAAAGAGATACATATCATGTGAGAAAAAACGTTTCGTACAAAAATATGGTTCCGCACGACTTTGACTGTCTCTTGCTCTATGTTTTCATTCATAAATTTGTTCATTCGTTCAACATTAGGGTGTAAACTCAAAAAACATTCTTCCGTCCCAGCTAGAATTCAACGAATATATTGATCGGAATTTGCCCCACGTGATTGCACGTGATCTCTCACTTATCAATATTGGCCATCCTGACATTGTATTCGACAAGTTCGATTTTATGAAGCTTTCTTTGAGATGAGTGATGAGGAGATAAAGCGGTTAAAACAAATTCGCCGAGACAATAGAATCCGCGCGGACAATGAACGCCTGGAAAAACTTCAGAATCGCCTGCGCACCTTGGGGGAGCGAAGCACCTTTCACGGAATCGATGTCTTATTGGAATCGCGACCTGGAATGATCAGACGTATGGTGCTGCTGATCGTCATTTGCATGTGTATTCTCTGTGTGCTCACGGTTTCCCGTTTGATCGCTGGTTTCGTCAATATGCCCATTTCCACAGTAATCAATTATGGAAAAGCAAACTTTCACTTTCCAATAATTTCCGTTTGTCCTGACAGTCCGTTCTCGATCAATAAGCTGGCTGCTTATCCAGAACTGAAGCAAGCGTAAGTAAACTGCTGATCAGTCTCAATTTCTTAAACGCTAAATAAAACAACGGGAGTCTTACAGGTAGAACCATAAATCACAGCTAAATTACTTTCTCATCCCCATAGTATACATAAATTCTAAAGTTCCACATATCTCACACAATTTCTGACATCATGATCATCGAAGACAGCAATACACCTGTAACACGTACAGAATGCTTAACTGCCGTACAACCATGTAAAAGTAAAATCCTAAATGATGGGGAAGGGTCGGACTTAAATTGCTACGGCTCCTAAAGAACAGCAAGCACAAACAAACTGGGAAGATGTGCCTACACCTCGAATGAAACATATATTCAAACAAGTTTCGTGAACGAGTAGAGCGACATCAGCACGGCAGCTTCCTTGCGGCTTTCACTGTCGCACATCATAATAAGCTTTTCTCGTCACTCCGTTTGACAACATACAAGGTTAAGCAAACAATCCAAGAATATGCTTAGTGCAAGACCGCCATTGAACACGGTTTCAGGACATATCATGATGCGTAACTAACCATTGCGATATCTAATCGCGGGGACACCAGCCTGGAAGACGCGCTGCGCCTACTTAGGAAAGGTTACTAGTAAGGGTTTTTAACTGCCAATGCAATATGACGGTTTGGCCACACCGAGATTTACGCCAATCAGGATGTGGCGTCTCAAAAAGAATCTGTTTCGGAAGTCGGTGGTCCGGCATCCGTAAAACGTGAATCAACCAGCGTAACCTATGCAGGTTGATCTGCTTCTCTATATCGACATTACTACAAAACAGCTTATTTCGGAGAGCATCGGTGCGTATGCGATTGTAACAGATAACTCCTAGAATACTGCGGAGACACCGGTTGTCAAATACTTGGAGACGCTGAATATGTTTTCACGTAAGGTCCAGGTTTAGCACCCATATAGAAGCACAACACGAACCGTCGCTTTATAGACTCTACCCTTGAGTAACAGAGATAGTCCTTTCTGACGCCAGAGGTGACCTAGGTTGCGTAATGCTACGGTCGCTTTAGAAACGCGTGCCGAGACCTCGTCATCTAACGGATTTGAGCAGCATAAATCTGAATAGTTGAAAATGATTGGCTTATGAAGCTATGAAATTCCAGCAAAGAAAGGATGCTTGAATTCCACTAAAACCAACAACAAAATTCATGCATTAAAAACAGTACAATGACCGACTGAAAATTAGGCGTTCTAACCTAAAATCTTTGAACCGCGAAGGAATTTCAAAAATAAAACGTTTTAACACTTGTTAATCGTGTTGCGGGAATACTTTTTGTAGATGTCAGTATTCAATCCCAAAATCAAGGAAAATGATATCACGAGTTAACTATTCCTGGCACTTTGTTGATCACTTCCCAACAATTATGCTCCAGAACCGATTTCTTTCTACTTGTCTTCATCAGGTGGCGACAGTAAGAGTATGCTCAATGATCCTTGTATCCGTGGACAGGTGGTGAGCACAGTTCGAAAATAAAGCAAATGCTCAAATGTTTGACGTTGTTTATTGATTGTCCATTGGGGTCCACGTAGCAAGAGTTTTCCTTCGGTTTTTCAGCACAAACCTGTATATGTTAGTGACAGGCCACTAGTCCGTCGCACTTACTTTTTCCAAAAATGTGAAATTGTCGCAGGATTCAAGCCTGAACTGAAAAGCAAACGTCCTATACAATTAATCATCACGACTTCTCTTATAATGAAAAATGGCTATCCATTTTATCTTCTGCTAGAGCAAACATTAGTAAGATTTTTTTTATTTGATTCAAACAATATCACTCTCTCCAGCCAGCCATAAAGAACCTAAAGTTTTGTTGTCGCTCACGTCTTAATGTGGCCAGATCTATATCATAAGTTGATGCATCTGTTTGTGTAATTACGTGAACCAATATTTCATACCACTTTGTGTTTATCTAGATAGCAAATGAGCGGCATATACAAGAAAGATAAAACTGAATATAGGCCAGAAGGCTACACTCCCCGGTGCCCATGTATGTGTACGAGAGAACTAGTAATATTTTGACCATCAAACCACCATTTGAATACATGTAGCATCCACATTCTATGGATGAGCTTCAATAAATCAACCACGTTTATTCAACATTCAGTTACCTGGCCACAGCCGACTTCTGGATATCGAAGGCCAATCAGAAGGGCGACAATGTTTTCGGCTGGCAATTACCGGAAAATTATTGGCGACACCGAGTTAAGCGAACATTTCGAGGTATTTTCTTCGGTAATCGATCGAAGTTTGTTTCAAAATGGCGTGACTACTTGGTCAGTTGTGAATACGACGGGAGACGTTGTGAATTGGACGACGAACCGATCGACATGCCCACGGCACTAATGGCCACGAGTGAAGAAGAAGAGCAAATAACCCCGTGGAGGCCGGTTCTAACGAATAATACAGCTTCCAAGCGTGGAAACAGCAGTGAACTTGGCGACCTGCCATCAATTTGGCCAGGGAAACCTCCGGATCTTGAAAGCATGGTTTACAAGGCTTTGCATTGGCCACGGGGAAAAATTGTAATTGTGGATAATCCGACAAAATACTATTGCTTCCAGGTACGTACTAAGTGATACTGTGAACTAATCGTAAGTACGAGTTAATTTTGTCAGGTGACTTAAGGCCAAATCACTCTCCAGTCCTAACGTCTAATATGTTGTCGAACCACAACTCGAAGACTTACAAATCCAATGTTAATCACGTTCTTTTATCGGCATCGAGCTCTAACTACTCTCAATTACCTCGAGGCTAGAGAACGCTAACTAGTCAAGAGTTCATTACGCAGATGACAAAGAACATAAGATTCGCCTGTCGGTTGTGGGCAAACCTCGTGAACACAACAAATTCTCCAAAATGTCAATGCTAGGTAACCCTGATTTGATTTGTCAGTAAATTTCCTGCCAACCAATTTCACTCTAACCCTTGCCATTTCGGGCTCTTTTGGCCGACCTTGACGACTTTTTGAGTGTTCGATAGGTGCTGATGATTTTCATCTGTTCCTATTCCGAGGCGGTTGTTACTTTAAACGACCGCATTCAATTCTTCTGCAACCTGAATAGTTGAATGTTTGCCATTTTTGTAGTCATTCTGTTGTGCGTTTCTTGTCTCGTAGTACTCTCCATAACATCCGAGAGTTCTTGACTGGCGCTCTTCAGTCTGTACGCTATGGCATTCACATTGTGCAAACTTCGATACTTCGATATGCGGAGCTCAGATCCATTAAAATTAGATCGGTCGAGTAAGAAGAGTCGTAGCAACACCATTTCAATGTTCCACACAATCTTCGTTCATTTTTAGTGAATATGATGGTGAACAATTATTCGAGACGAATAGACTAAAATTAGTGGCTAGACTTTGTCGCGGAAAGTTAAGTCGTGTAGCATGCAACGGCCATGCGTACCTGTTGGTACTGGTGCTCTTATATGTATATTTAAATGAACAATCGAGTGTCATTATCTCACGTGTACTTTTATCCATTGCATTATTCAAGAATTCAAGTATTTATGGTTAAAACGTTGATACTGTACAACACCACAGGATTACTTTTTGAATGAAAATGCGAAAACTAATACTAAATAACGAGTAAAGTATATCAAATAGCTCACTGATGATGTTAATTTGCAAGTATAAGCCCGTTTTTGCTCTAAATATCACCATGCAATGAAAGTGAACCACCTTTTGAGGTAGGGAATTCCAAAGGAATATAGCACGTATGGCAAAAAATGACGCTGACTATCAATACGCTCTTCAGTCTCTGGTTTTTTCCGCTTATGACATGAAAAGCCACCTATGAGCTTTGATAAAATCTTGTGTTCCACGAGACAAGATAAGACATTTTCAATTAATCTGTTTACCATACTCAAGGGTGAGCACTGCTGTAAATTTTTCTGCAAAAAGGCTTATTATCATCTAGGCATTATTTTTCATAGTCAATAATACCTGGGTGCAAATCGACAAATACTTAAAATTAAACTAGGTGTATTGATTTTCCGAATAGGAACGGACCATTCTTCCAGTTTTAATCGCATGCGGATCCTGATCCTACCCGATTTGTGTAAACATCATGAACTCTGTCGTAAGGTGTGTGTGCTGGGAATGGATGAAAAAGAAACGAACCAAGTTTGCAGTTAGCGCCACAAAAACTCATGAACAATCGCTTATTTTGTGAATATTACCAAACTCTTCGCTACCACTGACTGCTCATGTCAGTCACCCACAATTAACTTATACTCATATTGTAGAGAGTGGGATGTGATAATTGCGTCAGATCAGTGGAGGCCAAACCGCTTACTTCTCCTGACCTTGTTTGCGCAGGCTTCGAGAACACTCGATGCACTATTAACCCCGCCTTTGGCACCCGCATGTCGATTGCGTCCCAATTCATTTTTGTGGTCAACCATTCCAACGTTAATCGTGCTCAACCACGGATTTGTCAGTCGTGCAAGACCGCCATTGAACACGGTTTCGGGACATATCATGAAGCGTAACTAGCAATTACGATATCTGATCGCGGGGACACCAGCCTGGAAGACGTGCTGCATCGACTTTGGAAAGGTTGCTAGTACGGGTTTTTAACTGCCTATGCAATGTGACGGTTCGGCCACCCCGAGATTAACTCCAATCGGGATGTGGCGTCTCAAAAAGAATCCGTCTCGGAAGTTGGTGGTCGGACCTCCGTAAAACGTGACCCAACCAGCGTAGCGTATGCATGTTGATCTGCTTGTCTATATACAACATTACTACCGAACAACTTATTTCGGAGCATCGGTGCGTATGCGATTTTAACAGCTAATTCCTAGAATGTTGCGAAGACATCGGTTGTCAAATACTTGGAGACGCTGAATGTGTTCTTTACGTAAGTCCCAAATTTCCTACCCATACAATATCACAGCCTGAAAGGTCGCTTTGTAGACTCTCCCCTTGAGCAACAGAGACCGTCCTTTTTGACGCCAGAGGTGACCTAGGTTGCGGAATGCTGCGGTCGCGTTAGAAATGCGTGCCGAAACCTCGTCATCTAACGATGCAGAATTATTGACACAACTACCGAGATACATAAAACAATCTACAATTTCAAGCGCTTGATTGTCAAGTAATAAAGCGCTGTTTGATAAGTCGATGTCCTGCAGCAGGACACTGCACTTAGAGTGTGCAAAACGCATTCCAAATACAGGGCACAATACTAGCTAGCTTGTTCAGCGTCGCCTGTGCACCGGTGTAAGAGTCGAAGAGCAAATCTATGTCATCAGCACGCGAACATATCACATGCATATCTTCGGAAACCCGAAATATTGTTTTTTCAATATTTGTCATCGGAAGTTTTACGCTCCTTGTTCTTGTATTGTGGCGGAGACTTGTGTTCTTCATTACATCCTAAAGCACCTGATTTGCACTCAACGATTATGCATTTCACGCCTCTAAATTATTCATTCAAATTAGGTTTATTCAAAAAATTGTCGTCAACATGTCAAACTGCATTCATTTTGTAGAAAGATCAGTCTGAGCATGATGTTGTTAATTTTTCAGATCAGATTGAATACAACCGTGGTAAAGGAACCCGGGGCACCACGAGGCTTACATTTAATCCTCCGCCGTCCTTACAATGCTGACACGGATCAACCAGCGCTTTTGACAGTCGAAAGCCGAGCACCAATGTCGCAAGTAGGTTTCCGCTCTATCAAACACAATTTATAAACTAATGTATTTTGGTGCTCACATACCCAGCACGTACACTCAAAAACCAGTCTCTGGCTGTTTGCCTTCATCAGTTGGATACAGTAAGCTTAGGTTCAGTGAGCCTTAAAGCATGCTACTGTTAAATAGGGTTCGCACGAAGAACCACGATGTTCAAATAGAGAATCACAGAGTAAATTTCGGCATACGTTCAAGACGTTTAAAATGACTAATATATTGTTTTACTCACATCTCCAGCACCTACACACCCCAAATCATTTTTAGTGTCTTGAGCGGTTGACCGAGAACCACTCTGTGATTTTTTATTTGAA
>JACCGJ010001564.1:0-19018 GCA_013407085.1 Atriophallophorus winterbourni
AGACTACTTCATAAATTATTAACTGAACATCTATTTGTATTATTACTGCTTTTCTTTGAAAACCCAGAATATCTTTGTTTTTTCCTCTGACGTAAATCGATCTTCGATGAAATATAAGCAATATGATATTATAAGTCATTTATTTATTAAGTAGAAAACAGAAACAAATATCTTCTCCAATCTGAGTCTGAATGTTATCAGATAATATACGACAAATTTATTAAATTTTCAAGGTTGTTATTCAATATCTGAAGAATCAGATGCTATTCCTAACGTTTCATTTATGCTTACAGCAAGGAAACATAAGAAAAACATTACCTCTCTATACGTATGCCAATATTTCATTCAGTTTTTCGAATCGAATGTACTAAACGTGGAATTATATACATTCATCAATTTCAATTATTCATGGTTTCCTGTTATATAAATAGGTAATATTTTCAATCATGGGAAAATAAAAGATTTGTGAACAAGGTTAATTTTGTGTATGAATTGCTTGATAATTTCAAACATTTTCTAATTATTAATGAAATTTAATTATTTAAATTGTTAAACCAAACTACACATTGTTTTTCTGTATCAACTGAGTTTTATAACCAACATTTAATCTTTTTACGGTAAAATAAAGTAAATCTCGTAAAACCAGTCATTTAGATACTCAGTACTCACACATACTTGGGTAATGTTGCTTTCACGCATTATTTAATATGTACAGTGATTTTCTTGACCATACTCTTTTAAGTTGACAACATAAAAGCTCTTAAATTTGAGCTTTGAACATAACTGTTACAATTTAATAATGCAAAACCTATACAAACAAACATGGCGTATTCATAATATTCAATTTTAACAGATCTAAAATCAATTAACAAGCAAGTTCCTATGCATTTTTGGTTATAAGTTTTCCATTATTTAGAAGAAATTTCATTTGCTTACTCAAATAACATTGATAATAAATGTAAAAATGTCTTTATTCATTTCAGTCCTATATATAGGATAGTTATCGTGAGTATTTAACTGATTGTTTAAAATAAATAAAGATACGTTTCAACTTTCGGAAAATCAAAATACCGTTAATGGGCTATCAGCGATCAGATAGCCCTTTAAAACTTAGATGATTCATTATATAAATTATATATCTATTCAAAATCCCTGTACAATTGAGTCAGATAAACGATAACAATGTAACAAAGCAATAGTCTAATACTCAGTTTGACGCATACAAATGTTCTCGGTAAATTTTAAGTTCGATGATATCTCATATCGCACAAGCCCCAATATAAAGTAAAACACACAACACAATGTTGCATCATTTTGCCAGCATTTGAAGCACATTTATTTGAAAAATAATAGTAACAATGTGCTGCAAAACTATGAGTGTATCAAAAACTAATTGACAGAGGCAAAATTATCAGCGATTTCAATCTCCATTTTACATGGATTTCAGTATTAATAATTTTCAACTCGAAATGTTATTTTTTCAAAAGATATGTTTTGTGAGCAAAGTTCAAAATAATAATATGCGAATGCCCGAAACGTTGTTTAAATGCACAATTAATATTATTCTGCCTAATAAAGATGAACCGCACGATCATTGGATCCAGACACATTGTGATATATTGTAGAAAATACGTGAGATATCCAAGAATACTTACCTGACTCCCGAGAATTTATTGAGAACCATTCTTCAAAACAACGTCAGGATGTATTCTTGGAAAAGATAATAAGCGTAATAAAAACAAGACTATGATAATAACTAGAAATGTGATAGCCTCAGTTGAATTTTGGTGGAAAAAATATTATGCAAGCGTTTCATGGCTGGATCACTAACGAATCAAATTTATGACGCCTTTTTTCGCATTGTTTGTTCTAAGAGCTTTGGAATTAATAATCTTGAATATTATGAAAGAAAATATTTTTGATCCATTTTATAATTCAGAAATGAGAAAACAATTGGTTATTAATAATTTGGTGTTTGTTAAATTTTCTACCAATGGTAACCTTAGACGGAATCATTGAAAAAACCATCATGCCACTCTAAGCGATATATTTAGGAAACAAATACGTTTTCAGTATTTATTCAGTTTCAGCTTTCAATCAAATATTTCTAATTTATAAGCAGAATTAATGGATGTCTAATGCTTTCTTATGTCCATTATTGATCTTGCAGCCTTTGACCGGAAGGACATTAAGTAACCGTATTAGAATCTGATGGAATACTGACGAACACTTGTCATCTGAATCGGAACAGAATTCAGTGAAATAAACCATGGTATTTCAATTAATCAGTAGAATTGTACTGTTCGTGCTGAACGCGGCTGTAATGGTAAGTCGTTGGTATATGGTTAGAACACTTTTCATTATATTAATTGTTTTGCGATAAGTTTCTCGTTCTAACACCATCTCTCGCATTGTGGGAAACAATCGAATTTATTTTTTCTCCGGCGAGTGTCCGATTTGTGTCTATGATTTATATATACTTCTACGGACGGTATCAAAATTTGATAAGATTCTTGAGTTACTGTCACCTATTCACATATGAATTACCAGGATATTTTAATATGAACACTTCAGCAACTTAATGTAATTTTTTGCCAAAGACTTAACATAAAATATATTATCCCGTTCACCATTATAATAAATTGAAATGTTGAAATCCCTGATAGTTTAGGTCTAGTTCGACGTCAAGTTACACCAAAGATTTACCAGACATTATATACAATTAGAAATGTGAATAGTTTAGCCTATTATATATTTTCGATGGTTATTTTACGAAATTAAAGTTCTGGAGAGCACTTACTATAAAGAATGTGAAAATGAATGATTTGAACATTTTCTGTTGAGCTATTTTTTATGAGGTTTCTTTTGCATGCAGAACACTAGGTTTTTCAAATGTTGTTAAATTTGCTGCATAGTTTTTAAATCTGTAATGATTATTCAGATTGCACGGCATGTTATAAAAAAGTTGGAATAAATCAGAAAATCTTCGAAATGCGTTGCATTTAAATAGATGTAACCAATTGGTTACATTTTGTTATTTTTTCTATTATGTGAATATCCGAAACTTTTTATATTATTTGTGTTATTTAACCCCTGGGCAACTCGTTTCCGAAGAAAAAATATTTTATTTCGGGTTAGAAAATAATTCAGGCATGAAAGGGTTAACGGGCTTCGGAACGTTTTCATCATCAACAGGAATGTTTGGACTAAAATACTCAAAATCCCTGTTTGTGTTGTTTTTAGTCACGTGACGCGTTTTTGAAATCAGTGATTGAACTAGTTTTTTAAGTGGAAATTATCCAGGCACACAAATCTTCTTATTTATTTATCTCTCATTGACTCACGGGCCTATCTTTTATGTCAAATCTTTGTTTCCTACTTTGAGAAATTTGCAATTGGTTGGCCATTGTAAGGCAAGCAGTTCAAAATCGTCCGGAATAGAGCCTCAAATGTTTTACCCGGTCGAATAATGTTCAAAATTCATCATTCAGAACTTTGTAAACAATTGTATGCTGGTAACTCATAATTTAGTAGTATCATATTAATTGACTGCTTCAGATTTATATGTATTTTACAAGCCAAAATATTCCAGTCGAACCTAGAACAAGCATTTTCTACTTGGTTTGAATGGATGTGAGCATTTATCCAATTCAAAGAAATAAAGTAAAACTCTCTGGCTTTGTGGTTTTCGTTTCAGAATGCAAATGTATGCTGTGAGATTATTTCGTAAATTAAAACCTAAATTTCGAGTTCGGAAGCCCTGTTAATCTGTAGCTGTATCAAAGATTAGGAAGTGTTTTCATGTGGATTGTGATGAAATTTAATCCTTTATATATCAAGATGACAATAAAATTGTGCATGCAAACTTGCATAAAAGTCACAGAAATTTTGGTTTCTTGAAATTGATAGGTTTCCTTGTTTTAATTAGACAATTCACCTTGCACAATGTACTCAGTAGCAATAAATCGATTTCACACTACTTACAGCTTGTTAGCGTGCTTCTTGCAATAATTGGAGGAATTCTCGCATGGGGGCCACATGTTATCGTGGATAAGATCATCGAATACACCGGGATCGCTGAACAACTGGGACAAACAGCGGTTGATATACCACAGCTGTTAACAGATTTCATTTCACCAATTACAAGTTAGTTTCGTGGAGAGCTTTTTAATTGGACTTGAAAATGAAGTTTTTACCGTTTTTTATATACATCTTGGAATTGTATAAATGGTTTCCGGATTTTTGCGAAATATTGGATTCTAAAAATGCCTTTCACGTTGCGTTTGCCTAATATGAATGATGTGCTTTCATTTATTGACATCAGTTTATGCATCACAGTTACTTAAATCTACCTCAGCTAAAAAACAAATGTTTAATAAAGCATCGAACTGTAAGTATAACCATAGTGATAAGCTTTGGTTGAAATCTTCTTCTTAGTGATCTCTATCGCTGTGACATTTACGCGTTAAACTTTTACCTGTAAGAAACAATATTGGCAGAATTCCCTCAATAGATGCACACAAAAAGCACTTTTGAACCAAATTCTAGATGTCTCTAAAAGCATGAATCATTTGAGGGATAATAAAGAATTAAATTGGAATGTTTTCAGTAATTAGGAGTAGTGTCTGATTTCCAGCCAATCAACGATTTAGGCTGTTTTGTTGGTTGAGGGCGGTGCCCCCTAACACCTCAACTTTTAACTTGATTGCATTATGGTTTTAGTTCCGGATCCCCTTGCATTGGGATAACGAGGGTTCTCTGCCTTCTTGACCATCTTCTTAGAAGGGCTTCTGGCGGTTGTGAGACGAAAGGTTATAGATCAGGTGCATTACCTTGCTGGGTCCATTCAAGTTTTAAATTCTCCTAGAAGGATATCCAAAGACATTTCTTCAATGTTTTGGTTCTTCCTGTCTAGGATTGTCGGTTGCAGCTGATTCGTATGTCGTATCCATTTTCAATATTTATCTTGTAACAAGTGTGTCCGTAGATTTTTCCGACGATTCCCGGAGTCAATCTTGTTTTTTCATCCCTATGAACTTTGGTCAGTACCTTTTATCCCATTGTTGAGCGCCTGCGTTTTGTCATGTGACGTTGATCGTATCGACCTTCCTCCCAAGTCTGCTCAAACTCGTTATTTTGTTCCACTCTGTCATGAAGGGCTTAGTAAATTTTAACGGTTTCAGGTCAGAAACATTTAAAATTCACCTAGGCGTCGAACAAGGGTGTGCTCTTGCTCCCATGCTGTTCGCCATTTTCTTTGCTCTGCTTCTGAATTACGCTTTTAGGACGAGAACAAGGCATTTACCTACATCATTTCACATATCTTGGTTCAATCCTTGCGGATAACATCTTGCTAGACACGGAGATTGATAAGCGGATTGGTAGAAAAAGCTGTTATTTTGTCCCGAGTAAAATCTCGTGTTTGGGCAACAGCAAGTTGATTGTAAAAACAAATATTTTGGTATACAGCGCATGCGTAAAAACAGCCGAACTTTACGACAGTGAAGCCGGGACGACCCACGCAAGACACGAACGGAAGCTAAATGCTTTCCATTACCGAAACATCCGTCGAATCTTGAGCATATCGTGGATGGACAAAGTGACGAATGCTGAAGTGATTTCAAAAGCTGGTCTACAGAGCACGTTCACCCGACTACGACAGCGCTTGGTCACGTCTACAGAATGGAAAATGGTTGTATTCCGAAAGATGATGATGAGTTGAAATCAGGAACTCGACCATTGGGCAGACCGAACTTCCGGAACAAAGACGTTTTCAAAGGAGATATGAAAGCTCTTGGCATTCACCCACACAAGCTGGAAAGAACTTGCTCTTGACCGCTCACATTATAGGCATTGTGCGAAGCGTAGTCTGCAAGCTATAGAGGAGCAGATACAGCTCTTAGCTGTTGAACGCAGATCACGACGCCGGCATGCAACTGTCGCCGATCGACCGAGTACTGCCTATCGTTGCGAGCATGGCGTGAGAGATTCGTCCTCTGAATCTGTGGAACACGATAGATCATGCGATTGTGATGTACATCCATGGTTTTCATCGACCGAAGAAGGCCAACAGCAAGAACTCTCGTGTAATTGATCTTCGTGATTCGGGAGCAATTAGATCGTTATTTTACGGTCAACTGGCGTTTCGCATTTCTAATTTTTTGGCAGCGATTTTTGGGATCGAGTTGGTTGAGACTACTCCTTTACAAAGAAACCGCAAACACAACAAAACCGAATAATAAAAAAGTAATAAAATAGAAATACTCGTATACTCTAATGTGGAACTCATTTTGTACATTTCAAAAGCAACATTTTTTCGCGCGGTCTAGTTGCAGAAATTTTAGTTTAGCGATATCATCACAAGTTTCATTGTTTAAACCGTAGTTATATTTATATGTGCGGTAGATTACTGCAATCAAATGACAACATATTGTTACTATAACAGCGTTCGCTTTAGTCCTGTTCTATCGTTTGCATTTCATACCAACTTTGTTGATTATTGAAGAAACCTGTCACGTATGGAGTTGCAAGGCCATTCCCCATGATAAATTATTTATGTCAACAGAAATTGTTTCATTCTGAAACATTGTATAGCTTCTTCATCATCAACATATGAATATATGATGATCTACAATCCCGCGCTATCACAATCAAGTATTATCTAATGATTTTTAATCCCCTTTCTCGCAGGACCGATTGGAATCTTCTTATTTTTCTTCGGCCTCGTCATCTTATTGATCAGCATACTGGGTTTTGTGGGCGTCACGTGCAGAGTAAAGTTGCTCATCAAACTTGTGAGTCATGGTGCATTTATTCGGAATCATTCCAACCGAAATCGGTTCACAGTGTGTATCGTTTTGTTTCAGTACATCATCATACTGTGTTGCATCGTGGTGGCACACCTAATTCTTCTCATCGTTCTATTCGTCCGCATTGATCTGGTAAGTACAACCCCAAATATTGATTTGATATTCGTTAATTGATGGGCTAATTTAGAATGACTGGTGTTCAATGGTTCAATAACTACTTCGGAATAATCGTTATTTTCAACGGATCTTCTACTCATAAGTAATCCAAATCTTTTATATCTTCAACTCTGATTTCCGATTGCATGGTTTTACCTTGTAGATCGTATTGAAAGTTGCTTCGTAAATTGCATTAATTTAGTAATAAAAATTGACAAATGTTTTGAGGCAAAATCCGGCAAAAGTATTCCTCTTTGCAGTTTATGTTGGTGTAGTTGATATTTGAATATTTATTAGTAGTAAGGATTAAATTGAGGTTTTGTTCTAGCGTAGTACACGGGCATTAGATGCAGACACTCCATAGACTGACTACTACCATGAAATTAGTCGGTTCACTCGTGTACTTCGTGGAAAGTAATCAATGATCATCTCTATTAATCCTACTGCTTTATGTAATGAATATATTTAAATATTCTGCGTTCATTTATCTGCAACATTCAATCCATCACACGCTAATGAAATCAACGTATTCATTCGAAATATGCTGAAATTCAGTGCTTTCAATTTTGTTTTAGCTAGGCTGTATTCATTGATAAAATCTCTTGGATTAATAACCATCAGAATAGATTCATATGCAATAGCTGTAGTGGACTGGAATTGCTTGTTAGATCACGTAGCACGAATAGAATGAGTCTCAAGTTACGCAACTTCAAATATGCTTTGAAAGTGAACTTGCCAAATTTAATAGATTGGACCTCCTCAAATGAAGTTAGAGTGCAAACTTGCGCATTACAACATTTGTTAGCAGCCATCGGTGGATAGATTGAAGTCAAGCACAACAATCTTTGAACATTCGAAATTTATGCTTGCAATAGCAATTGACTTCAAAATTACCACGGAAGGGATGTATATTTTTATATATTTCCATTCGGTGATTATTTCGAAGTCGATAGCTATTTCATATTGCCAAATCTTGAGTACCAATTTGTTGC
Source organism: Atriophallophorus winterbourni (assembly GCA_013407085.1). Lineage (NCBI taxonomy): Eukaryota > Metazoa > Platyhelminthes > Trematoda > Plagiorchiida > Microphallidae > Atriophallophorus > Atriophallophorus winterbourni. The sequence continues at coordinate 7,958 of JACCGJ010001564.1, forward strand.
GAATCCACCAGAAGCTTCATTTGTTATTCCCTTAACAAGCCCAAACATCGGAGATCATCGATAGTTTTGTTCATAATTTTGTAAAAGTTTATAAAGCGAATACCAGCGAAATTCTCTTATTGGTATTTAAATGGGCCTGTTAAGAAAAAGCGAAGATTAGTTAATGTAAACGCTTCATTCGAAAACCTTCGCAATTTCAGCTATTTCTTTAGGTGAAATTCATGAATGATCGCAGACATTTGATGACGTTTGTGATGATAATATGATAAGTTTTGATTAAGTAATGGAAAAAGATTGAGATTTGGCTAGCTGGTTTTGGAGTGAGTGGGAATTATCGGCTATGGGGTGAGGGCCATTTATAATATAATGGAACGTAAGGTCACCCCATTTTTTAAAGTATGCTTAGATTTCCATAGGAATAAATCGGAATTTTACGTCATCCAACTGAGCGGAGAGTGTCACATGCTGGCTTAGAAAAAGCTGTACCAATGCGAGCATTGGTAGTGCAGTTACTATTGATAGCCTGTCTCGGCAAATTGCCAAATAAAAGACGAACATCCTCGAATACATACGGCGGTCAACCGGGCGTCATTTCTTACTACGGAATAGGTAGAAGGAAAATAGGACAATCATGGTTCGGTTGAAATAGATTTTGAATTTTCTAGTAAAAATATAAATAGCATCCGGTGTCAAGTGCAGAGATAGAGCAGGTATAGAGGAGAATTTACGTAGCTCAGGATGGGGATGTTGTTCAGATGGTGTTCGCCGAGGTTGTGTAGTTGTTGGTGGAGGTTTTGTCATCAAGCTAGATGACATCATCAGCAGAACGTCTTTCGAAGGCTCGCAGGGATGTTGCAAAACAGATGTAGATTAGTTGACATGTGTTAAACCATGCGGTGATTTTCGTAAAGAAAATAGGCGTAATTTGTTGATCGAATATTTTTGGCTCTCATGAAACTAGCACTTTACTGTATTCTGAAGGAAAATAAACTAAAATCAAAAATCACCGATTAGTTTTCCTACCGGTGATCGCACGTCCAACATCGTTCTTCCATACTTTGCTGGGTGGCAGTATAAGAACTTGATATTTTGACCTGAATTAGAAGATTACAAAACAAGGACGGAATTCATACACATCGAAAACATGATTCACAATACAATAGTTTAATCTAAGTTGCTACGCGCCGTTATCGCATTTTCATCTTTGAATTTATACAGTTGGGCTAATTAATTGTGACATACCTATGCCCGACAATTGCAAACATTAATTTACCGTAAAGACAGCCTACTGCCTTCAATGAACATAAATGTTGAAAACTTAACCTTCTTTTTCTTCAATTACAAATACACTCCATTGATAGGCTATTTATTGCATTCCTTTTCGCCACAGGTTACACGAAAAGTGGAAGAGAAACTGACGGTGTTGGTCACTCGATACAAATCAATTCAGAGCAAGGAGCATGAAAGTATTATTCTCTCAATCCTTATGGGAGTGGTACGTGACATGTTTTTTCATGGTAATATACGAAAGGTTGTAATTCAAAGTAATTCAAAGTTTTAATGGTCCAAAATGCAAATACTTTACAGTAACCACAGATTGAAAATATAGGGAATGTATAAAAACAACACAAATGTTTTAAAAAATATGGAAAGTCAGCATGTGTATTCAAGTGCGAGGTTGGATTTGGTCATTATATAATTGTCAAGTTCAGGCTTGCACATGTTCGGGCTTCATGCACAAATGATATATGGGGGCAGAAAGTTCCATATAAAACAAACTCGAATAGCAAAGAAAAACCTTCGACAATTTGATCTGCAGTGTGGATTAATTGACTTATAGCCTTGCGATCTGCTACTACGTGCTTCTTGCCAATGAAACAGGTGTTCAAGTGGGTGATCCACGGTAGGCGGAATGTTGAACAGCAAGATCAAGTCACCCCTCGGACGACGGTACGAAAAGTCAAAGAGTTTTAGAGTTGCAATCCGCTCCTCGTATGGCCTGTTATATAGCCCAGTCACCAGTTTTGTAGCGCGGTGGTATACGCGTTGCAGCAAGGTCATGTCCTTCTGTAACCATGGGGACCATGCTTGAACAGCATATTCCATTGTTGGTCTGATATAGGTGTTAATTATCCGTGGGAGTATCTGCTTTGTGAAACTACCGAAGATTCTTCTGAGCAATGCTTTGGCAGGACTTTTTGTATACAACAGAACACTGCCGCGAAGACTTCAAGTTACTGATAATCCACATACCCAGGTCTTTCTCTTCCGTAACCCATGAAAGTTGCTGAGATCCCAGATAGTATGCGAATTCGAATGATTTACCGACGTTTAACATTAAACATTTTTGGACGTTGAATGCCAAGCAGTTTCGCAAGGACCACGTATGAAGTGATTCGAGACCTTTTTGTAGAATTTGGAAATCTAGTCTAGTCGCTAGTCCAGACTTGGATATCATCCGCAAAATGATTTTGCTGCGTACGATTTTGGGTATATCGTTCGCATATACCAGAAAGAGTATTGGCCTCAAGACTGATTCTTGAGGTACGCCACTTTCAACTTCTACTGTGCTGGATAGTGCCCCATTAACTCTAACACTGATAATGCTACCAGTCATGTAATCCTGTATTCAGGCCAATAATCTGCCGCCCACCCCGAGTCGCTCCAATTTTTGTAGCAGTATGCTGTTGTTAACACAGTCAAAAGCTTTAAACATACCTAAGTAACAAGCAAGGATAGGGTATCCATTATCAAGAGTTATGAGAAGATTGGTGAGACAGGAGTGTCTTGTCCTGAATCCGTGCTGTGCGATGGAAAGAAGCTTATTTTATTCCAAGTGTTTGTTAAGTTCGTCAGCTACAAATCGTTCGAGAACTTTAGAGACCACGTGACTGGTCTGTAGTTCGACACATCGGATCGGTTCCCGCCTTTGTATATCGGAGTGATTAATCGACTTTTCCTGTCTGTAGCAACTTTGCTACAACTTAGTGACAAGTTGAAAAGATCAGAGAGTGGTGAGAATAGAGGATGGGCGCATTGCTTTAGTATGAAGGGGGTTATTTCATCAGCACCCGGGGATTTTTTTGTATTTAACCCGCGTAGCTTTACCAAGACACTCGGGTTTCACAACGATTTCGTGTATTGTGTTCTGAGATATGAATGCAGGCATATCGTAAGATACGCGCTCGTTAGGATAGAACACTCTAGAGTAAAATTGAGCGAGTTTGTTAGCGGCTTCGAGAGCTGTGGATGTAGTTCCAGTCGTAGTAAGTAAAGCGGAAATTTGATACTTGATTGTACGCTTTTAATTCAATGCACAAATTAATAACGATTCCCATAATTATTTGATTTTCATAGGGAAAATATCAGCTGTACAATATCAGATCAAGTCCGGGTCTATGTGCTGGCATAGATACAGACATGCTTACCTACATGCATACATACATTCACACACGCTATCATATAGTAATACATACCCAGCCACATTAAAAGGAGCATAAATACACACATCTATGTATATATGTAAACATGTACTCATGTAGTATGAACGATTTCCATTACCAATTTCTTCATTTTTCCTGCCAGCTTCAATGTTGTGGTGTTAGGAACGGGGAAGAATTCAAGCACACCAATATGGATGCAACAGACAAATGTTTCGGGCAAACATTTACCGGTAAGCAATGGTTGGTATCCTTGTCAATCGCTCGTATTGTTAGCTAATTGATACAGGAGGTCACGAAAATCATACACACAGAGGAAAGTGATTATCAACTGCGGATCTGCGAAAGTATTTGGACTCATGCGCAACACCGTTCCGTCTTTATGCGTCCTTTCTTAGTTCGAGAAACGACAATTATATATTGTTTCGCAATGGAGTATTGTAAATGACACCCGTAATGTCATCATTAGTGATTGATTCTGTATTGTGGAATGTGTGATTCATCATTCATGATTTTTAATGACTTAACCGATTGGTAAAATGTTGTTGGCCTCCTTCGGTTGATGTCGACCATGGATGTACATCACAATCGCATGATTTGTTTCATGTTCTAAACAGTCCGATTCAGGAGGAACAATCTCTTCCACAGCGCTGGCAACGATAGTCAGCACTCGGTTGTAGGGCGTGATCTGCGTACAGCAGACAAGAGCTGTATATGCTCATCCCCAGCTTGCAGATGACGCTTTACATAATGCGAGCAGTCCAATGTGAGCGGTCAAGAGCAAGTTCTTCCCAACTCGCCGGGCCAATGACAAGAGCATTCATATCTCTTTGACAATAAATCGGAGTATCAAAATTGCCATCACCGCAGAAACCGTGGTAGTTGGTTTTCGTGTACAAGCTGAACCGGAATACCTTTCATCGATAGACAGCTAAAATCAGTAATTCATCTCATCACTATCGCTTCATCGGAAGTTTATGATTTCATTGACGTTTCTCGTTGAGAAAGATGCCTCTTTGGATTAACGAGCCAACCACTCTCAAAGTCACGTCGCAATCCATAAATTGTGGTGGCTACGGATTTGGCCAAATGGATAAAATATACCGATTGACTATTCCAGCTTATTTCTTCAAATGAATTTCATTTGTCGATGACTAGATCTATTTATACGCAGACTAGAACTTGTTGAGAGCCGATGAAACATTATGGTAGTTCCGGTTACCGTCGCGATCAAGTTTTAATGAACCTTTCTCTTGACTGGCACATTTGAGTAGCGTTATATGCCCGGCCATTCCTAAAGAAATGTTCAATATGTTCAACAGAAACATGCATTATTATTCCCACAACTGACTTCAAGGCTCACTGAACCTGATGACGGCAAACAGCCAGAAACCGGCAGTGGTGTGCAAGGGATGAGGATGTGAGTACCACAATACACTGGACTTCTTTTAAGTTTTAATCGTGTTCCGATCAAAACAGACCAACTGCTAGAGGTGCCAACAACTCACCCATCAATCTTCGACAGTGCTAATTGACAGAAACGTGCTTAACATTGATTTGCTCCCACGCATGCGACAGTGTGGGAAATGGTCAGCGTGTTTAAAATAAAGCCAGCTCGGGATTGAGAACATACGCTCCTGTCACAATGTCACTTACAATATAAAGACTCATTTATGCTAAAAGCTGTTTTACCATACAGTTCATTTGAAGCCAATTGCTTTTTACACCAGTATCGCCTTGAAAATGAAGAGCAACTATAAATGATTCAATTCTAAGGCCATCGCGCTAATTATCAACCGATGTCTCATTCTACGTGTATCTAACAAGTTTCATGTGCCCATTAATCAAAATACGAAGCTGCTGTTTGCCTTCTTCGATCGGTCAACCATGCATGAAGATTTCATACTCTGCTGCGTTTCTGGTTCAACCATCTCTCCGACAAGGCTCACAGCGATATGCAATACTCGGCTGATCAGGTAGTTACACGCTGGTATGTTATGAAAGCACAAGCCTGATCCAGGCAAAGTGCCACATAGTCAGAGACAGCACGTGGGCTAAGATCATCATCATTATGAAGCACAAGTCTGGAGCCAGACAAAGTGCCAAGCAATATGATGCAGGAAAAGCAGATAAGCAAGCGCGTGGAAAAGGGAAAGCAGGCAAGCGGAATACGCAAAAGCAAATGCACAAAAAAGCAGCTTGTTTTTGTAGTTTCACTGCATGCGATTTTTTGGGGTTTTTTTGTTTTTGTTTTTTTTGTTTTTTTATGTAAAATAATACCGAATAAAAAAATTATGACACACATAATAAAATACACTGGCGCCACTGACTTCGGTTTTTAGCCATATCACGTAAGGTTTCCAGCCAACTATTAGTTGGAGCTTTTGGACCCCACCCAGGCAAACGAATACGCCCAACTGAGCCTATCGCTACGGTGAGTTTCTTCATCCCAACGCGCCACGTCATGGACTGGCCACCCGATCTTTGCTCCCAGCTTCTGTCAAGCTCTGCGAATAAAGCGCGGTACGGCAAACGGTGAGTAGGCATTCTTAAAACATGTCCCAACCATCGCAAGCGAGCTAAGCACATCATTTGTCTAGTCCCGTGGCCACCTGGTCCTAACACCGCTGCAGACCTCTATATTTGGTACACGCTGCTGCCACACCGCTGCGAGCAATATCCACAGGCAAGGGTTATCAAAAACAGAAAGCCGACGGACATCTTTCTCTCGGATTAGACAGGTCTCGCCAGCCATACAGGAGTGTAGCACGCACCACTGCGTGTACACTCGGCTTTAGTATGGTAGTGAACACATCGCGTCGACCGGCACAGGTGGCGAAGGTTAGCAAAACGCTGCACCCGCTTTGCGAAACAACACGATGTGAGATCTAGTCCTCGACCAACCTCCAGCGGATGATACAACACTGCCACCGGTAACCAAAGCTGTCGACCCACTTCAAGATTGACATCAACAGTTAGGTTTGGAAGGGAGAGCAGCTCACAATATGGGTAAGTGTTTTACACTTTTAGGCGCAAACGCACATGCCTATGAAGCTTCAATGATATGCGGTCCAGGCTTTGTTGCATTATATGAAGGTCATCTCCCAGAAGTGGCGATGTCATCGGGTACTCTAGTCGATCGGTCGCTCACTCACCAGGCAGAAGTTCAACACCTGTGCCCACCAGGCCAGCTAAAGCTTTTCTCAGGACATCGGCTAAGATACTGTCAGGTTGCCCAGGCAGTTACACGCTGACAACGTTATCTACGTTCATGTGCTTTCAAATGAGCGATCACGAACCAGTGCCTTCAAAATCGTAGGGTCTTTGTACCGCAAGTGCCGTCTGTCCAAGAGTCGGCTTCCAGATTTTAAATAATGCCTTAACCAAATAACCCGGGTCGCGATAGTTTAACTGTGTAGATTAGATCAAACGTGTGATTAAAGCTCATGTCTGGCTAGCATATACCGTTGGCAACAAGTACCACATCATCTGACTGAGCACACCTTGCAAGAAATCCACGTAAGTATAATCATACCAACAATGAGAATAATTGTTTTAATATGGGTATCAAACTGCATGCGTTAATACCGAGGAGTCTCATTACAATTTTTTTATTTCGTATAGCAGTTCGAACCTGACAATATCATAGTATATGAGCAGTCTATGACTCTGCGAGACACTTTGCCAGGATCAAGCGTGTGAATTCAGACACCCTATAAGAATTGTCAATAACTGGTTAGCTTGATGCATTTGTTGCCAAGTGGCAATAGATTCACCATATTCTTTCGAGTGGATGGGACATGGTTCTCAGAGAGCATCTACTAATTAAATCAATTTCGAATATCAAGCCTCCAGAGCAAAGATGACAAGAGTTTCAAAGCTGGCGAAACTGCACATCAAACAAAATTCAGCCAGAAATCGTATTCAACTTTCCATCGGCTTTTTCAGATTTGAAATACCCGCTGACGTGCTGCAAAATGACGAAAAGCTTTCAATTGGTGGACCCCAATTGCCCCGGAAATTTCAACGAGAACAATAGTAACATCAAGGTCGGCTGCTTGACGTTGTTGGAGACGCAACTGCAAAAAATCGTCAAGATTTTAGCCTACATATCAATTATAATTTTGCTTTTCAACGTAAGTCCGTCAGAAGTATGCTTCTCTCAGCAAATGTTGGTTCATCGCTTTTGACAAACAATTAAGGTTGAATTTGTATGAGAATTTTTATTTCATTTAGGCAAATCACAAAAAATATTACGACGGAAACATGCAAACAACAAACAACTATCACGTTGCTCTATGATATCCATGAATCGTATTTCTTAAACACATTATTATTATTACACAAGTCTTTAGAGACGATGTGCTTACAAGTATACCATGAAGAGGGTACATGATGAAAGAAAAAAGAGGGATTTTTTGTCAGTTAACACATGCCGTTTTTGATATTTTTTGTCTTTTTTCGGAATAAAGAAAAGAGGGAGGGTCCCTGATAAACGGGAACACAAGCACGGCAGGATTCTCGACACTGGTTTCTTTCTTTTGCCATCACACTGAGTGTTATCAACCACATATCTTCACGGTCCGTCGGACCCCACCCGGGTAAGCGCGATGTTCCCACGATGGCTAGTGGGGCTGTTAGACGCTTGAGGGTCTTCCGCCAGGTATTCCTTTGTCCGCCACGGCGACGTTTCCAATCAGGTCCAGCGAGAGCAAAAAGAGCTAGGCGAGGAAGGCGTCGCTCATCCATACGGAGAACGTGCCCCAGCCATCTCAGCTGGCACATGGATGTATGATCGGAGAGTGGCACAGAGTGCTCGCCGAGGACTTCCCTCCTGACGTCATCATTTCTGACTCTGTGTTGCCAGCTTAGACGAGCAATACTCTGCAGGAAGCGATGATCAAACGTCGATAATCGTTGACTATCGGCTTGACGTGGGTGCTTTCTAACTTTATAGAGACTCTGTTCTCATTGATAAAAACATCACAATACATTTTCCTGTGAATAAATTCGTCCCAATTTGATGAAAGCCAACAACTAATACGGGCTTCGTGATCGTTGCATGTCGGATAATTATCAATTTCTCAAAAACCAAAAGTATTATCCAGGCAAAGTGCCGCACAGTCAGAGAATGCACGTGGGCTAAGACACTGTCAGGTTGCCCAGGCCTAGACAGATATGAGGAAGAAAAAAGAACAGTATTAAATGTGCATTATGCGTTATGGAAAATGAGCTTCATCAATTGTCTCGGGATATTCAGAGTTTGGGCAACGAGTGCACATATTCCGTGCTCGAGCAGAAGTGAATGTGCTCGGTGTTTGAACACGAGAAGATTCCAATCTTCTGACCAACACAAAACCCGTTTAACGATTTTCAGCATCGCGATTTCATTCCTTTCACTCTCCATCCGACACTTGACCTCCATTCACTTATTTTCTGCATACCACTTCGATCGATATTTCACAAGCACAGAACAGCGCGCGCGCACGCACACACACTATCTCGGTACATTTCATGTGTACTAAACTATAATTCACGCGTTTTCTCTCTCTCTCTCTTTCAGATTGCAATCATTATGATTGCGGTGTGTGCAATCTGAGACAAATAAAACGCAATGCCAACACCAGATTACAATGCAGAGAGTAAAGTACGATAGTTTGCCAATTTCGATTGGTTGACGTGGCTATCTAGCAGCAACAATATGGCACGTGGGATTCCTGTGGTTAGTCAAAGGCCAAATGTGCACAGGAAAATTGGTTAACAATGGCATTGGTATCTATCATTTAAAACCGAATAAAAACAATACGTGCAAAATGTCTTATGTGCTTGATAGGACATTTTCTGAATCAAATGATAATCGAGAATTCATCACCAAGTCGATAAACTAGTTTCAATATCTAATTGCGCCCTGCTGCAAAGGGTCTAATCGATTAGATGTTTAACAGGGGTAAAAAAATCCTATACGTCTTGCGTAGCAATCGATTAACCAATGAGATTTGTGCGTCAGTTTCAAAAGTGGAGGACAATGATTTTCCGGTAGTTATAGTGACGAAGCAGAAATCGAAGTATTCAGCCTAACCAATAAATGATACTCAAGGTTTTGCAATGGGATAGTTCATAAAAGCTGCTGTCAATTTGAAATCTACGTTTAGTATAACAGTCGTGAGATGGCATGTTTCATGATACACATTCTCACGCGGCTAGGAACGGAAACCGAAACGCCAATGCATAATCGAACCAGAGATAAACATAATCACAGGACTAAGTTGTAATGTTGTCACATTTTCATTCAGCGAACCTTGACAGTTGTTAGATAAAAGTCTCATTCATCATCATCATAGACAGCATTACACCGTTAGAGCGTACCGAATGCTTAACTACCACACAACCATGAAAAAGTAAAATCCTAAAATATGGGGAAGGGTGGGACTTAAATAGCTACAGATTCTATAGAATAGTAAGCACAAACAAACTGGGCAGAGGTGCTTACACCTCGAATGGAACATGCATGAAAAGTCTCATTCGATATAAATCTAGTAGCTGTTTCAGGCTGCTGGGTTCAGAATAACTAGTAAAATTGCGCAACAGAAATAGAAAGGAAACCAGAAATCACTATATCTCACGTGATGAGTTATATGTAATGCGAAAAGCAAGTGAATAAAGGCGCGAGAAGTACAACAAAGAGCTGAATCAATTAAAGCAGAAAATTGTGCAGTCATATCAAAATAAACAGACGAAGAGGTCAAGTAAACAACGTGAAACGAAAAATTAAAAAAACACAGCCAGTTTGCAATGAAATAGAACAACATTTTTAAAATCAGCTTCTCCGGGCATCAAAGTAACAGTCTAAAATTGAAATAAAACGCGGGTTTAAACAATGGTCTAAAGGAATGCAAAGGTTTAACAACGGTGCACATTTACGCCAAGCAAAGTAGACGCACGTATGTGCGAATGTGTAGTGCTTCTGCACTGTGCGGCTGACACCGTACTAGATTGATTGGCCACCGGTAGTGAGCTGCACGCTGAGACAGGCTGCAGTCTCACTACCATTTCTATTTTCTTTCTCATATCTGTCTAAGCCTGGGCAACTTGGCAGTATCTTATCCCACGTGCATTCTCTGACTGTGCGGCACTTTGCCTGGATCAGACTTGGGCTTTCAGACATCATACATACATACTTCTTTAGCGTACAAGTAACACTGTGTTAATTTGATTTGACAAAATTATTGAGATGGGCGCGGAAACTCGCTGCCAAGTTATATATCTTACATCTGACTTGGTCTGGACAAACTGCTAGTAACGCTGTCATTGCGAAGTTTCGAGCTGTGCAGCATGTAATCTCATACATACACACACGGTGTTCAGTACCATCTCGTAGCACGAGACAATGGCGAGATCATATTAATTTCTTCCTGTTCTTTACTTTAAATTAATTGTACAGGTGATTTCCGTATATATGCATGGAATCACAAGCTTGTTGCTGGCAGTGCCGCAATGTTATAAACTGCACCTTCGTTAGGTTATTATTAGATTGTCCAGGCGTAGACACATATTGAAAAGGAAAATAGCAACGGCAGTGAGACTCCAGCGTGTTCTCGCATGCAGCTCAATTTAGCACGGT